>JARBWK010000014.1:3622901-3720401 GCA_030556195.1 Anolis apletophallus
TCACACTGAGTGTATAAATACATTTTAAAAACATATTAACTATATGTATGACTGTGTTAGAGTGTCATTTTGTGTCATTTTGGTTGGTGGTGTGCCCCAGGATTTTGCAAATGTAAAAAGTGTGCCGCGGCTCAAAAAAGGTTGGGAAACACTGCTCTGGATGACCCGCCACCATCTTCAGGGCCGGAGTCAAGCGAGAACTGTTTTGATATGGTGCCGGCCGCCTTCATATTCTGGCTAAATATCCGCCCTGCAGGGTTTGGGTCCGGTTTACATACAAGATTGACACCTCTTGTATAATCCAATCCACATAATATTTAAGTCCTCTGCAGGACGTCTCCTCGAGTCAGACAGAACAAGGCTGGCAACTCTTCGCGCATTGTTTTCAGCCGCTCCCAAATTGTGGAATGACCTGCCACCCTCTGTAATTAAAGCAGCAACCAAAGACAGTCTCTTTAGGCAGGCCTGTGTTTGTGTATGTGTGTGTGTGTGTGTGTGTGTGTGCTTTCAAGTCACCTGTTGATTTATGGAGACTCCATTCATTTCACTGGGTTTTCTTAGGTGAGGCGCAGTGGTTTTGCCAGTTCCTTGCTCTGAAACATAGCCTACAGCCCCTGGTATCTGTTAGTGGCGCCTCTTCCAAGGACTAGCAAAGGCCGAGACTGCTTTGCTTCCAAAATCAGACAGGATCTGCTGCCTTTAGGACTGTTGTGTCCAACCTTTGGTCTTCCAGGTGTTTTGGACTTCAACTCCCATGATTCCTGACCATTAGATAAGCTGGCAAGCTTCTGGAAATTGAAGTTCCAAACATCTAGAGCAGTGCCCCATCTAAATCCTGGGGCACACCACCAACCAAAATGACACAAAATGACACTCTAACACAGTAATATATATAGTTAATCTGTTTTTAAATGTATTTATACACTCAGTGTAAAACCTGGGCCTGTTTCGATGAACACAACATAGATATCCTGGCAGGAATGGCAGAAAGACACAAACTCCCCACACAGAACTCCCATAACCAAGAGAAAATACTATAAGAGTTTGGTGGGCATTGACCTTGGGTTTTGGAGTTACAGTTCACCTATATCCAGAGAGCACTGTGGACTGAAACAACATTGGATCAGGACCAAACTGGGCATGAATACTCAATATGCCCAAATGTGAACATAGATGGAGTTTGGGGAAAATAGACCTTGACATTTGGGAGTTACAGTTTCTGGCATTTATAGTTAACACACAAACAAAGAGCATCCTGAACTCTTGCAACAATGGAATTGAACCAAACTTGGAATATTGAACTCTCATTACCAACAGAAAGTACTGAAGGGGTTTGCTTGGGAATTGACCTTGAGTTTGGAAGTTGTAGTTCACCTACACCCAGATAGTACTGTGGACTCAAACAATGTTATGTTATGTTGTTGTGTTTTCTATCCAGAATCACAATGTTGGAAGGAGGCTCGCCACTTTAAGGTCCCTCAAACAGGCATGGGAAGACTTGGGCCCTCTGGGTGCTTTGGACTTCAACTCCCACCATTCCTGACAGCCTGAGGCCCTTTCCTGCTTAGATGGCTGAGGGGAAAAAGGAAAAGGGCCTGAGGCTGCTAGGAATGGTGGGTGTTGGAGTCCAAAACACCTGGAAGGTCCAAGTTTGCCCATGCCAGTTTTCGACAGAGGCCTCTTCCTTCCCCTTTGCGCCCTTTCTTCCCCCTCCTGCCCAACACTTACTTTTTCTTCTACACTGCCACTTCTGCCGCCATTTTGATCCGAGGGGGCAGCGTGAGCGTGTTCAGGAGGGGAGGGGGGAGGAAGACGTGACCCGTGCGGGCGCTACTGCGCAGACTCGCCACAGAGCAAAGCGAGGCAAAGCGAGCAGAGTGAGGCTGGGAAGAAGGGAGCCCGAGTGGAGAAGAAAAAGTGTTTGGCAGGAGGGGGAAGAAAGGGGATTGGAGGTTCCCATATCCCACGGCACACCCGATCGCTCACGGCACACTAGTGTGCCACAGCACACTGGTTGGGAAACACTGGGGTAACAAACAGACTTTGAAATAGCTTCTATCCTAGATCTGTAACTACACTGAACTCCACGGCTTCACATTGATGTGGCATTGGGGGCTGTGCGGTGGTGGTGCGAGTGTGTTTGTGATGTGTGCAGGGCTCATTTGTGTTCCTATCTCAACCAGGAATATCAACCAAGACATAAAAATACAGTTGCCATTGCAGCTCATAATCAAAATAGTTGTCACCCCCCATGGCCTGTCCTCAGAGTTACAAAGGAACCCCAGTCAATGAACTTCTCCTATAGAGCCAACATGGCACAAGAGGTAGGATTCTGGCTAGGATTCAAAACCCACGAAGTAACCACATTCTCTCTGCCAATGCAACGTCCAGCCTCCTATGAATAGATCTTGCCAGGAAAACTCTATGACAGACATCTCCTTGAATCAACAGCAAGGAACGTCTGCCCCACGCCTGCAAAAGCACCTGTAGACGAAGATGACGAGGCAGAAGATGAAGGTGTTGCTCCGTAGACCGACCGGCTGCAACAGGCTCCATGTTGGCGACCTTTCCCCAAATGAACCGCCATCTCAGTTCGCCGAGAAGTCATGAAACCCGATCGAGTTCGCCTCCTTTTCATATTGTCACAGACAGATGTACTAGGTGCCCTCTTTCAAAGATCTCGAACTCTATCGGCTTTGGTTGCTCAGGACTTTCAAAAGATTTCATGTCAGGTGCGATTTCAGCTTTACGAAGCAACAGTAAACAATGCAGAGCGAACAAGCTTGCAAGAACCAATCCTATAGAGCTCCAAACTGCCATTGCTTTTCTTGTTCAGAGACCCAACTTCCTTGGCACAGGGCATTTTAGACAGATTACCATTCCTTACTATCCCAAATCTCAATATATTCCCCAAATCCAAACCTATTTACATGGATGGCTGAGGCAGGGACACCTTTGCTTTCAGATGCTTCACCGCACATGTACTTTGCATAAAATTATTATTATTTTTAATATTATGTAATGTTACCCATGTATATAAGGTAGCCATGATTCCTAAATGACTTTCACGTTTATATATATATATATATATATATATATATGTGTGTCATTTGTGTGTGTACACACACACAAATAACACACATAAAAAACCCAAAATACCCCCAAATCCCAAAAACTTCTGATTGGGTCCCATCACCAAAATATCTGAGTGTGTGTGTGTGTGTGTGTGTGTATATATGTATATCCAAAATACCCCCCAAAATCCCACAAACTTCTGATTGGGTCCAATCACCAAAATATTTAACTGAGTACACACACACACACATATATAAATCCAAAATACCCCCAAATCCCAAAAACTTCTGATTGGGTCTCATCACCAAAATATTGAACTGAGTACACACACACACATATAATTCCAAAATATCCCCAAAATGCCAAAAACTTCTGAGTACACACACACACACACACACACATAATTCCAAAATACAGCCCACACACACACACATATATAAATAATTCCAAAATACCCCCAAAATCCCAAAAACTTCTGATTGGGTCTCATCACCAAAATATTGAACTGAGTACACACACACACACACACACACACACAATTCCAAAATATCCCCAAAATGCCAAAAACTTCTGAGTACACACACACACACACATATAATTCCAAAATACCCCCCAGATCCCAAAAACTTCTGAGTGCACACACACATATATAAATAATTCCAAAATACCCCCAAAATCCCAAAAACTTCTGATTGGGTCTCATCACCAAAATATCGAACTGAGTACACACACACACACACATAATTCCAAAATATCCCCAAAATGCCAAAAACTTCTGAGTACACACACACACACACACACACAATTCCAAAATACCCCCCCGATCCCAAAAACTTCTGAGTACACACACACACACACACACATACATATACATTCCAAAATACCCCCAAAATCCCAAATACTTCTGATTGGGTCCCATCTCCAAAAGAACTCAACAAGTACATATATGAAAATACAAGCAATCCAAAATCCATTAAAACTCCAATCACTTCTGATCGTATTGAGGCTTAAGTCCCATCTCCAAGATAACTCATGGAATACGGATATTTATTTATTTATTATTTCAATGTATATACCACCCTTTCCAACAGGCTCAGTATGGTTCACAACATACAAGCATCACATCAATAAAATAGCACTAAAACAATAAAAACACCAGAACACTAAAACAGTATTTCTGTCGGCACACGACGGAGAATGGCTAAGAGTTAGACATGGGAATACGGGTATTTGAAAAGCCTAAATACTTCTGATTGTGTTTAAAATCTCCAAGACGCCTCTCCGAGAGTGAAATTTATGGAAAGACGGGTATTTGAAAATCTCCAAAAAGAAAAATCCAAAATGATCCCAAGTGCTTTGGGAAAAGGGACACGTCGTCTCCATTTCGGTAAAGACCCTGCTCTACGGTGGAAGGAGGTGGGAGACAGAGATAGAAAAGTTGTTCCTGTCTCCAACTGTCGTACGGAAAACCTATTTCCTGGAGTCAAGCCGCTGCTGGTGAGAGATGATAGAGATACCTCAGGAAGAGGAAGAAGGGAGGAAAGGGGACGTTTTCCATCTCCTTCCTTCCCTCCCTCCCTCCCTGCAAAACCACAGGCAACAAGGGAGAAGAAGGTGGTCCGGGCCACACCTCAAAAGGGGAGAAGGGGACGGGTGAGGAGCCTGGGCATTGCCACTCCACCCAGGTGGGCTATTTCGAGCCCCGAACAAGGTGAGAAAGAGGGGGAGCCACACCTCCACCCCCCTCTACTGTTTCCATAACATCCAGAACTTTCAGCCTGAAGAAAACGGAAGTCCTCTACCAGCCCGCACCACAGGAAGAACACCATCATCCCCACGTCATCATAGGCAAATCTGTGCTTAAGTCCGTTCAGCAGTTCACCTACCTGAGAAGCATCATCTCTTCAGACGCCAAGATTGATAAAGAGACAGATCACAGATTAGCAAAGGCATATAGTGCATTTGGAAGGCTTCACAAAAGAGTCTGGAGCAACAAGCACCTGAGGCAAAGCACCAAAATCAGTGTGTACAGAGCTATCGTACTGTCTATTCTCCTCTATGGGTCTGAAACATGGGCCACCTGTCGCCAACACCTACGACTCCTCGAACGCTTTCAGCAGTGCTGTCTTCGCACAATCCTAAATATACACTGGACCGACTATGTGACGAATGTTGCTGTCCATGAGCAAGCAGGGATCACCAGCATTGAGGCCATGCTATTGAGAACACAGCTGCGCTGGGCAGGGCACGTCTCTAGGATGGAGGACCACCACCTCCCAAAGATACTACTCTATGGTGAACTCGCAAGAGAGGCGCCCCCTAAAAGAGATATAAGGACTCCCTGAAACAACATCTCAGGCTCGGCCAGATTGATCACCAAAAATGGTCCACCCTGGCCTCACATCGGGAGGCATGGAGACGCACTCTCCACAATGCTGCGGCCTCTTTCGAGAAGACACGCCGAACGGGTCTCGAAGAGAAACGACAACGCAGAAAAAACCGCAACTTGGAAACATCACCCAAGGAGACTTTCTGCTGTGCTTTCTGCAACTGAACTTGCCTATCTCAGATTGGCCTTTTTAGTTATCAACGCGCTTGTAAAAAGCATGGGATGAGTCCTTCCTAAGAATCTTCGTTCGCGAAGTAATGCCGAGAGAGAATAATAATAATAATAATAATAATATAGTCGCTCAGTCACAAGCTGTTGACCCAAGGCTGAGCGAGGGAGAATAATAATAATAATAATAATAATAATATAGTCGCTCAGTCACAAGCTGTTGACCCAAGGCTGAGCGAGGGAGAATAATAATAATAATAATAATAATAATAATAATAATAAATATAGTCGCTCAGTCACAAGCTGTTGACCCAAGGCTGAGCGAGGGAGAATAATAATAATAATAATAATAAATATAGTCGCTCAGTCACAAGCTGTTGACCCAAGACTGAAGGGAGAATAATAATAATAATAATAAATATATAGTCGCTCAGTCACAAGCTGTTGACCCAAGGCTGAGCGAGGGAGAATAATAATAATAATAATAATAATCAATATAGTCGCTCAGTCACAAGCTGTTGTCCCAAGGCTGAGCGATTGATAATAATAATAATAATAATAATAATATAGTCGCTCAGTCGAATAATAATAATAATAAATATAGTCGCTCAGTCACAAGCTGTTGACCCAAGGCTGAGCGAGGGAGAATAATAATAATAATAATAAATATAGTCGCTCAGTCACAAGCTGTTGACCCAAGGCTGAGCGAGGGAGAATAATAATAATAATAATAATAATAATAATATAGTCGCTCAGTCACAAGCTGTTGACCCAAGGCTGAGCGAGGGAGAATAATAATAATAATAATAAATATAGTCGCTCAGTCACAAGCTGTTGACCCAAGGCTGAGCGAGGGAGAATAATAATAATAATAATAATAAATATAGTCGCTCAGTCACAAGCTGTTGACCCAAGACTGAACGAGGGAGAATAATAATAATAATAATAATAAATATAGTCGCTCAGTCACAAGCTGTTGACCCAAGGCTGAGCGAGGGAGAATAATAATAATAATAATAATAAATATAGTCGCTCAGTCACAAGCTGTTGACCCAAGGCTGAGCGAGGGAGAATAATAATAATAATAATAAATATAGTCGCTCAGTCACAAGCTGTTGACCCAAGGCTGAGCGAGGGAGAATAATAATAATAATAATATAATATAGTAGCTCAGTCACAAGCTGTTGACCCAAGGCTGAGCGAGGAGAATAATAATAATAATAATAAATATAGTCGCTCAGTCACAAGCTGTTGACCCAAGGCTGAGCGAGGGAGAATAATAATAAAAATAATAATAAATATAAGTCGCTCAGTCACAAGCTGTTGACCCAAGACTAATAAATAAATATAGTAAATCAGTCACAAGCTGTTGACCCAAGGCTGATCGAGGGAGAATAATAATAATAATAATAATAATATAGTCGCTCAGTCACAAGCTGTTGACCCAAGGGACCTTTCCTTTTCCATACATGACCAATTGGAGGCCAACAACAGTGACACGCACACGGACACCACTCCTTGCTGACCCAAGAAGGAGAAGGCTCCAAGGGTGACCATTGCCTTCCTTTTGGAAACCACAGGGATTGTGAAAGAAGGAGGAAGGAAGGAAGGAAAGAAGCAGAGAGTCGGAGGTGGGGAGCGAAGAGGTGGAGGGAGACTCGCAGTCGCCACTTTGGTTTTGTGTGCGGCGACGGACGTGATCGGAGCTCGCTCAGCCGAGAAACAATGCAAGGCAGCGGCTCCAGAGTAACTTCACACCACGCTCCTTTAATTCACCTTAGATTCCTTAAGTGCTTTTCGATAGAGATGAGCGGAAGGGACAAAAGGAGGGAACGGGATACGCGGCGCACCCCCAAGGGACGGGCAAAACCCCAAGGACACTCGGGTTGCAGAGCATTGAAAGAGGGGACGTCGGACGGAACGGGAAGAGACGGAGCACTCCACCAATTTCAGGCTTGACTTCCCTCCAGGTTCAGACCCTACGACCTCTAGGGCTCACATTGGGGTCACTTTCGTTCACCCCAATGAACTAGGGCTCACTTTAGTTCACTCTAAAGCCAATCCACTCTTGACGATTATTATGAACCATGCCTTGACTAGGATTACGCACCACAAATATCGTTGTTGTGATTGTTACTGTTACTGTTATTTATTTTTATTTATTATTCCTGCTTATATACCGCTCATTCCCGAAGGCTCGGTGCAGTTCACAACATTGCAACCAGTACAATAAAACAACAATAAACAACAATAAAAACAGTAAAACGATCGCCCCCCAGATGCAGTTGAACAAGCCATATCACTACGGCATGGATTCATAGAGCACTAAGGGTCGGAGGCCTGCCGAAATAGGGTTGTTATGCATCCCAAACAGCGGGGTTGTGAGATGGAACGGGAAGAGAAGGAACACTCCACCAATTTTGGGCTCGATTTCCCTCCAGGTTCAGACCTTACGACCTCGAGGGCTCACTTTGGAAGTTTAGTCCACTCTAAAGAGAATCAACTCTTGATGATCCTGGCGCACCATGTCCTGACTATTATTACATACCACAAATATTATGATGGTGGCATGATGGGCGAAACACTTGTGTCGGCAGGACTGAAGACCAACAGGTCACAGGTTCAAATTGCACCGGGAATGTGGCGCAGCTGGCTGGGTGTCAGCTACATAAGGTCTCTACTGACCAGAAGGTCATGAGTTTGAGGCCTGCCCAGATCGGGGTGAGCTCTCGACCAATTTGTGTAGCTTGTAGTCGACCTTTGCAGCCTGAAAGACAGTTGCATCGGTCAAGTAGGAAATTTAGGTACCACTTGTGCGGGGAGGCTAAATTTAACTGATTTACAAGGCCATAAAATCTCCAGGAAATACACAAAAAAGAATGAAGCGACAGCTCCTCCTGGTGGCCAGAAGCTGGTATGTTAAATTGCCTCTATGCCTGTCTATATATGTTGTATGTCAATGGCATTGAATGTTTGCCTGTATATGTGCATTGTGATCCGCCCTGAGTCCCCTGCGGGGTGAGAAGGGCGGAATATAAGCGACGTAAATAAATAAATAAATAAATAAATAAATAAATAAATAAATAAATCTGGGGAGAGCACAGATGGGCTCCCTCCGTCAAGTCCAGCTCCCCATGTCGGCACATGACAGAAGCCCCCCACAAGGATGGTAAAATATCAAAACATCTGGGCATCCCCTGGGCAACGTCAATTCTCTCACACCAGAAGTGACTTACAGTTTCTCAAGTCACTCCGGACACGAAAAAAAAAAATTGTTATGCATCACAATGCCTACACAAAATACAACTCAACGTCAACTCCCGTTTAGGTTCGCAAGGGCGACATGGGATGTGAGCATCACAAATGTGAGCCGCTCCGAGCCCTCAGGGGGGGTGGGGGTGGCGGCGTACAAGTCCAAATAATAAATAAATAAATAAATAATACTTTCTTGCAGACGGCCAATCCTCTCACACCAGAAGTGACTCGCAGTTTCTCAAGTCACTCCGGACACGGGAAAAAAAATTGTTATGCATCACAAAGGCTTTATACAAAATACAACTCAACGTCAACTCCCGTTTAGGTTCGCAAGGGCGACATGGGATGTGAGCATCACAAATGTGAGCCGCTCCGAGCCCTTGGGGAGTGGCAGCGTACAAGTCCAAATAACAAATAAATAAATAAATAATACTTTCTTGCAGACGGCCAATCCTCTCACACCAAAAGTGACTCGCAGTTTCTCAAGTCACTCCGGACACGAAAAAAATATATATTGTTATGCATCACAAAAGGCTATACAAAATACAATTCAACGTCACCTCCCATTTAGGTTCGCAAGGGCGACATGGGATGTGAGCATCACAAAATGGGAGCTGCTCCGAGCCCTCGAGGGGGGGGGGGGTGGCGGCGTACAAGTCCAAATAATAAATAAATAAATAATACTTTCTTGCAGACGGCCAATCCTCTCACACCAGAAGTGACTCGCAGTTTCTCAAGTCACTCCGGACACAGAAAAAAAATATTGTTATGCATCACAAAATGCTATATATACAAAATACAATTCAACGTCACCTCCCATTTAGGTTCGCAAGGGCGACGTGGGATGTGAGCATCACAAATGTGAGCCGCTCCGAGCCCTCGGGGAGTGGCGCCGTACAAGCCCAAATAATAAATAAATAAATAATAAAAAATAAATAAATAAACAATACTTTCTTGGATCCACCTTCACCGGCTGCACTAATAGTTTGCACTAAAAAGTAATGCAAAAGAAGGCGTAGACCTGTGTCGAATTTGACCCAACGACTGCAAACTCGTCCCGTTCAAAGAGAAAACCTAAATCCAAGCCATGCTGCTTCTTCTCCTTCTAAGAGGCAAAAAGTCATGAGTTTCGAAGCAAATGGACCTCAAAGTTTCCCGAAGGAAGCCACACCTGTTCCAGACTTACTTCGACGACATTGCTGCAAAACTAAAGCTAGAAACAGGAATACATACAAAGGGAAAGGAGGGTAGGTGGTGAAGCACCAAGAGTTTGCCTTACCTGGCAAGTAATAGAGGGGCGGTTTCAGTCCAAACATGGTTTATATCACAGATCCAAGGCATCCAGAAGAGGAAAAAATAAAGGAAAACAAAACCCAAAGTGATGGCCAGGAAAAATAATAATAATAATATTAAAATAATATTAATTAATAATAATTTAAAAATTAACACAAGAGGTTGTGCTCGTAAAAAATTAAATAAGGAAGTCGAACCGGACGGAGCGAGAAGGGAAACGATTCAAAATAGAGATGACAAAAGTAAATGTCACAAAAGGGTCCCCTTGTCAGTGTCAGGTCAGACAACGACCGACCATTCAACCTGACTTCTTCCTCTTCAAACAGCTCGGCATCATGCTCGGCAGCGGGCGGCGTGTCTTTTCCTCTTTTTTCCCCCTTCTTCCTTCTTTCCCTCCCTCTTTTTTTTATAGTCCAGAGAGATGCAAATAGAGAGAGAAACCGAGAGAGAAGGTGGAGAGAGAAGATCCCGAACTGTGGTTTTGTGTATGTTATATAGACGTCGAAGCAAGGATAGAGAAGAAAACCCTGGAGGATCTCTTTTCTAAGGACCACTCATTTGGGGAGAGAGAGAGAAAGGAAGAGAGAGAAAGGGGGAGGGGGAAAAAGGAAGGGAAGAAGATGGAGCCTTAGCCCCCAGACATGTTCGCAGCTCTTTTCTCCATTCAGTCACTTGAATGTCAAGGGTGCGCGGGGCGGCGGAGAAGGAGAAGAAGAAGGAAGAGCAGAGGAGGGGGGAGTCAATGGGCTTGTTTTCAATGGGGCTTCATGTTCAGCGTCAAATTAGAAAGGAGGGAGGAGGAAAAAAGGGGGGAGGAGGAGAAGGAGGAGTGTTGTTTGAAGGGGGAAAGCAAGAAGAAGGGTTGGTTGGCTGGCTGGTTGGTGCGCTCTCTCTCTCTCTCTCTCTCTTGCTTTTCTTTCTTTCTCTCTTTCTCTCTCTCTTTCTCAGCGGTTGGGGCTTTGTTGTGCCATTCCTCTGAGCTCCTGGTGTACAAAAGGGAGGGAAGGAGGTGGAGGAAGGGGTGAGTAGAAGGGAGGGAGAGGCTCATGCGCGGAAGCCAAAAGGGTGGTTGCTCTCTGGAGAGGGAAGAGAGCCAGCCAGGGATGAGGCTCCCAAAGGCAGGGCAGGAGCATCATCACACGGGGAGGGAGGGAGGGAGGGAGGAAAGAAGGAATGAAAGAAGGAAGGAAGGAAGGGAGGGAGGGAGGGAGAAAAGAAATGAAAGAAGGGAGGGAGGGAGGAATGAAAGAAGGGAGGGAGGGGGAGATGGAGGAAGGAAGGAAGGAAGGAATGAAAGAAGGAAGGAAGGAAGGGAGGAAGGAAGAAAAGAAGGAAGGAAGGGATAGAGAAAGGGAGGGACGGAGGAAGGAAGGAAGAAAAGAAGGAATGAAAGAAGGGAGGAAGGAAGGAAGAGAGAAAGGGAGGGAAGGAAGAAAAGTAGGAATGAAAGAAGGGAGGGAGGGAGAGAGAAAGGGAGGAAGGAAGGAATTAAAGTAGAAAGGAAGGGAGGGAGGAAGGAAGGAAGAAAAGAAGGAATGAAAGAAGGGAGGGAGGGAGAGAGAAAGGGAGGAAGGAAGAAAAGAAGGAATTAAAGTAGAAAGGGAGGGAGGGAGGAAGAAAAGTAGGAATGAAAGAAGGAAGGAAGAGGAAAGGAGGAAGGAAGAAAAGAAGGAATGAAAGAAGGGAGGGAGGGAGAGAGAAAGGGAGGAAGGAAGGAAGAAAAGAAGGAATGAAAGAAGGGAGGGAGGGAGAGAGAAAGGGAGGAAGGAAGGGAGGAAGGAAGGAAGAAAAGAAGGAATTAAAGTAGAAAGGAAGGGAGGGAGGAAGGAAGGAAGAAAAGTAGGAATGAAAGAAGGGAGGGAGGGAGAGAGAAAGGGAGGAAGGAAGGAAGAAAAGAAGGAATTAAAGTAGAAGGGAGGGAGGAAGAAAAGAAGGAATGAAAGAGGAAGGGAGGGAAGGAAGGAAGAAAAGAAGGAATTAAAGTAGAAAGGGAGGGAGGGAGGAAGAAAAGTAGGAATGAAAGAAGGGAGGGAGGGAGAGAGAAAGGGAGGAAGGAAGGAAGAAAAGAAGGAATTAAAGTAGAAAGGGAGGGAGGGAGGAAGGAAGGAAGGAAGAAAAGAAGGAATGACAGCAAGAAGGAAGGGAGAGAGAAAAGGAAGGAAGGAAGGAGGAAGGAAGAAAAGAAGGAATGAAAGAAGGGAGGGAGGGATAGAGAAAGGGAGGGAGGGAGGAAGAAAAGAATGAATGAAAGAAGGAAGGAAGGGAGAAAGGAAGGAAGGAAGAAAAGAATGAATAAAGGAAGGAAGGAAGGGAGGAAGGAGGAGAGAGAAAAAGGGAGGAGGGAAGCAAGGAAGGAAGAAAAGAAGGAATGAAAGTAGGAAGGGAGGGAGGGAGAAAGGGAGTGAGGAAGGAAGAAAAGAAGGAAGGGAGGAAGAAAGGGAAGGAGGGAAGGGAAGAAAGAAGAGGCAGAGGAAGGCAGGTGCCTTAAGGGTAGTGGCAGTTGCTGCAAAATGTATTTGAGTTGAATGGGTTTGGTTTTTCCTTGTGGGGCGATCCCTGTGCGTGCCACCCAAATAGCAGAGAGACCGCTAGCAAAGGACAACAACCAAGTCAAGAGGAAGGATACGAAAGGCACGTGTACTCCTTGACCAGAGCAAGGAAGAATATAAAGCACCCCCAACCCCCCGAGCGTCCCCCCACACTCAATTTCCATGCAAGGATCATTATCGGTAAATTGGAAATCTGGCGCGCTGACAGCAAATTTGTCTCCCCTAATGAAAGCGAGAGGGTAGGAAATCATCAAGCATCTGTTCCTTCGCAAGGCTGGAGTCTCCAGCGCTTTTAATGCCGGGGTGGTTCCTTCGGGTCTTTGAGCATCCGTCTTCCTAATTCTCACTGAAGGGGTGTGTGTTTGTGTGTGTGTGTGCGCGCGTATATATATATTTGAGCAAGAGAAATAATGCCAATTTAGTAGGCATAAAAACAGAGGAGGAAGGAAGGGAGAGGTCAATAGGAAAGAGCGTCCGTGTGAACGTGAGTGGAGTTTGGGGGAAATAGACCTTGCCACTTGGGAGTTGTAGTTGCTGGGATTTATAGTTCACCTACAATCAAAGAGCATTCTGAACTTCACCAACAATGGAATTGAACCAAACTTGGGGCAAAGAACTCCCATGAGCAACATAAAATACTGGAAGAGTTTGGTGGGCATTGACCTTAAGTTTTAGAGTTGTAGTTCACCTACATCCAGAGAGCCCTGTGGACTCAAACAATGATAGATCTGGACCAAATTTGGCACGAATACTCAATATGCCCAAATGTGAACGTGAGTGGAGTTTGGGGAAAATAGACCTTGCCACTTGGGAGTTGTAGTTGCTGGGATTTATAGTTCACCTACAATCAAAGAGCATTCTGAACTCCACCAACAATGGAATTGAACCAAACATTGCACACAGAACACTCATGACAAATAAAAATACTGGAAAGGTTTGGTGGGCCTTGACCTTGAGTTTTGGAGTTGTAGTTCACCTACATCCAGAGAGCACGGTGGACTCAAACAATGATAGATCTGGACCAAATTTGGCAGGAATACTCAATATGCCCAAATGTCAACGTGAGTGGAGTTTGGGGAAAATAGACCTTGCCACTTGGGAGTTGTAGTTGCTGGGATTTATAGTTCACCTACAATCAAAGAGCATTCTGAACTCCACCAACAATGGAATTGAACCAAACATTGCACACAGAACACTCATGACCAAGAAAAAAATACTGGAAGAGTTTGGTGGGCCTTGACCTTGAGTTTTGGAGTTGTAGTTCACCTACATCCAGAGAGCCCTGTGGACTCAAACAATGATAGATCTGGACCAAATTTGGCACGAATACTCAATATGCCCAAATGCGAACGTGAGTGGAATTTGGGGAAAATAGACCTTGCCACTTGGGAGTTGTAGCTGCTGGGATTCATAGTTCACCTACAATCATAGAGCATTCTGAACTCCACCAATGATGGAATTGAACCAATCTTGGCACACAGGAAAATGCTGAAAGGGTTTGGTGGGCATTGACCTTGAGTATTGGAGTTGTAGTTCACCTACATCCAGAGAGCAGAAGGAGGGCATCTAGTGGGAGGATTCACCATATTTTTCCAAAAAGGAAGAGAAGGACAGACGGAGAGATCTGCCAAAGGGATTCCTAAGACCATCAGAAATATGTGTTTACTAATGGTCTTTGGTGAACCATCTGAAATCCCCTCGCGACCCACCCCAGGGGTCCCAACCCCCAGGTTGAGAAACACTGTGTTAAAGGTTCATAAAGAAACCCAGGACCCCACCCAGGCCTTTCTGGGCCCCATGTGGCTTGCTGGAGTTCAAAAAGGCAAGTTTGTGATATCTCTGCTTTGCAAACAGAAGCCACATCCTGTGCCGATGGTGTCTGGTGCTTTCGGAGAGCCTCAGAAAAGGCAGACCCGGCGAAAGGCGGTGAAAGGCGGCTCCGTCAGACGCATGCAAGTGTCGTCCTGATAGCCCGTGAGTCGATCACACAGCCCTCAAACACCGGAAAGCAAGCAAATAGCCAGCAATGTCCAAACACCAGCAAATCACCCCAGATAGGACTCCCAGAGATCGCCACATCATTTCACAAAACGGCACTGCGAGGGGAAGAGGTTCTTCCAAAGAGAATAACCAACCACGACTGAACACCGCTCTCCGCAATTCCAGATTACACTATGTAACAAAATTTGAAATATCTTCTGTTCCTGGTTTGAAAGTGTTATTTCCTGTTTAATGATACAGTCCTGACTTCAAACATAGTTTTTCTACTCCAGTAACTTTGTTTTTGTTCGGCATATATACATATACGCTATCGTACTAATGGTAGCTTGTTCAACTTAAGCCAACTGAGGGCTCGCACTAAGACTCTAAACCAGGGGTGGGCAATTACCGGCTCTCCAGGTGTTTTGGACTTCAACTCGCAGAAATCCTAGCCAGTTTACCAGCTGTTAGGATTTCTGGGAGTTGAAGTCCAAAACACTTGGAGGGCCGGTAATTGCCCACCCCTGCTCTAAACTATCGAGTCCGTGAGCTGTTTTTTGCAGACGATGCTGCCCTTGTCGCCCATTCAGAAGCATCCCTGCAGCGCCTCACATCCTGCTTTGCAACAGCTGCAGAGCTGTTTGGGCTGGAAGTCAGCCTGAAGGAAACGGAAGTCCTCTACCAGCCCACACCACAGGAAGAACACCATCATCCCCATGTCAGCATAGGCAAATCTGTGCTTAAGTCCGTTCAGCAGTTCACCTACCTGGGAAACATCATCTCTTCAGACGCCAAGATTGATAAAGAGATAGATCACAGATTAGCAAAGGCATATAATGCATTGGGAAGGCTTTGCAAAAGAGTCTGGAGCAACAAGCACCTGAGGCAAAGCACCCAAATCAGTGTGTACAGAGCTATCGTACTGTCTATTCTCCTCTATGGGTCTGAAACATGGGTCACATATCGCCAACACCTACGACTCCTCGAACGCTTTCACCAGCGCTGTCTTCGCACAATCCTAAATATACACTGGACCGACTATGTGACGAATGTTGCTGTCCTTGAGCAAGCAGGGATCATCAGCGTTGAGGCCATGCTATTGAGAACACAGCTGCGCTGGGCAGGGCACGTCTCTAGGATGGAGGACCACCCCCTCCCAAAGATACTACTCTATGGTGAACTCGCAAGAGAGGCGCCCCCAAAAAGAGATATAAGGACTCCCTGAAACAACATCTCAGGCTCGGCCAGACTGATCACCAACAATGGTCCACCCTGGCCTCACATCGGGAGGCATGGAGACGCACTATCCACAATGCTGCGGCCTCTTTCGAGAAGACACGCCGAATCGGTCTCGAAAAGAAACGACATGGCTGAAAGAACCGCAACTTGGAAACGACATCACCCAAGGAGACTTTCTGCTGTGCTTTCTGCAACCGAACTTGCCTATCTCAGATTGGCCTTTTTAGTCATCAACGCGCTTGTAAAAAGCGTGGGATGAGTCCTTCCTAAGAATCTTCGTTCGCGAAGTAATGCCGAGAGAGAACTTTGTTTTTGTGGTTGCCACAAACTAGGTTGAATGGGTTGAGACCCTATGAGATATCAATTGCAAAGCCAGAGCAAAATCTCCTATAAGCAGGATGTCCCTCCCGCAAGAACAAAGTTTTTGCAGTTTAATAAACTTTTCCCATGTTCCCGTTTATGCAATGCTTTTGACACGAAATACATAATGATACAACCAATGAGGAAATGACATGTATAACCCAGGAATTGTGTGACATAGTGTTATCTTTCTGAAGCTGCAAACAATAATCTCCTCCATGAGAGAACCCTAAAGAGAAGAAGTCCCATGTACGTGAAGGGCGGATCCGTGCCTCCCGTAAAGAGACTTTGCAAGTTTCTAGACTATTGCGAAAAATCCACGAAACCCACTTGACCGCAAAAGACAAAGGGACCCCAAGGCTGGTGTTTGGGTCTTCTCCATGGGAAGCGAAACCTCAAGCCACTTGAAAGGGACTGTCTGTCTCCTCCTGAAGCTGGAAGGCACCCAACGCTTGTGAGGAGCCCACTTCTATCACGCAATCCCGCCAACCTGCGGCTATTTCCCTCTGTTTTCCCACCCAGAATTGATCAAAGCACGGATTTGTTTCGCTTCTCAAACTGCAAAGGAGGGGAAAGGGCGCCTCATCCCCCCGTTCACTCCAATCCAATTCAAGTTATCACTTTGCAAAGAGGGAAAATCCATCCTGATTCTAGATATGACTATGGGTGCGTCTACACCAGGGGTTCCCAAACTTTTTTGGCCTACCGCCCCCTTTCCAGAAAAAAAACATTACTCAGCGCCCCCCTATAAATTATTTTTAAATTTTTTTAATAGCAATTAAACAGAAAGATATAGGTATTAATGCCATGGTTCTCAACCTTTCTAATGCCGTGACCCCTATATAGGGTTCCTCATGTTGTGGTGACCCCCATCCATATTTTCGTTGCTATTTCATAAATAATTTTGCTACTTTTCTGCAGGCCTGGATTAAGCCCTTTTGGCGCCTTAGGCCAAAGACTCCGCCTTCGCGGCTCCGCCTCTTCTTCCTCGCGCCAGCCCCTCCTTCCTTGAGTCAAGGAAGGAGGGGCCGGCGCGAGGAGAAGGAAGGAAGGGAAGCCCCACCCTCGGAGCCAATGCCACGCATGTGCGGCAGAGGCCCCCAGGGCTGGGCTTCCCTCCACGGCTCCACCTCTTGCTCCTCGCGCCGGCCCCTCCTTCCTTGAACGGCCTCTGAGAGTCTATGGCACTCCGTGCGCACGCGCAGAAGCAGCCGAAGATCGACCTTTTTTCTCAGGCCACGACGTGGTGGCTTGAGGAGGGAGGGAGGAGCCGCGAGGAGACACTCCTCCTCGTGGCTCCTCCCTCCCTCCTAAAGCCACCATGCCTGAGAAAAAAGGTCGATCTTCAGCTGCTTCTGTGTCTGCGTGCGGAGCGCCATAGACTCTCAGAGGCAGCGGAACGGTCTCTGAGGGTCCATGGCGCTCCGCGCGCAGGCGCAGAAGCACCCAGAGATCAAACCTTTTTTAAAAAAAACTTTGGGGGGGGGGGTGTCTGGATCTGGCACCTCCCCCATGGTTGCGCCCCTAGGCCGTGGCCTAGTGTGGCCTTATGGATAATCCGGGCCTGCTCTAATGAATTCTAATGCAAATATCTAATATGCAAGATGTATTTTCATTGTTACAAATTGAACTTCTCACCTGGCGCCGCGCCATTTTGAGGAAGCCAAGGGGTCGGGGCCAAAAAAGAGGGCCTCGCGACCCTTCTTAAATGGCCAATCGATCCCTCTTGGGATCGCGATCCCCAGGTTGAGAATCGCTGCACTACAGCAACCCAGTGATTTCAGACCTCCCCACGGCTCCTCCCTCCCTACTAAAGCCACCACGCCGGCCCGCCCTGCGCACAGGGCACCATAGACTTTCAGAGGCAGCAGAACTGCCTCTGAGAGTCTATGGTGCCCTGTGCGCAGGTGCAGAAGTGCCCAAAGATCAAACTTTTTTTTAATTTTGGGGGGTCTGGACCTGCCGCCCCTCATGGCTGCCGCCCTAGGCCATGGCCTAGGGTGGCCTTATGGATAATCCGGGCCCGACTGCCAGATGGTGATTTTGTCAGTGCCAATTGTTTTTAAGTGCAGGCCAAGGTCTTGAGGCACTGCACCCAGTATGCCGATTACCACTGGGGCCCCCTTGACTGGCTTGTGCACATCCAGCCATAGCAATTATCAAAGTGGTCTCAAGCTGCCTTAATACTGCAATGTAGCTGCAACCGAGAGCATCGGCTTGCATGGGATCATCCATGTTTATGTATCCTATTGCTCCCAGCAATGCTCCATTCACTCTGCACCATTAACCAATTAACTTTGGTAGGTCTGAGCCCCCAAGTTTGTATTCAAAGCTGGGGCGCGATGAGCCATTTTCTCATTGCCCCTTCCAAGGGATGCGAATGGATAACCTTGGGAGGATGCAGGTTCGAATCTTCTCATTCGAAGGCGACGAGTACCAATTGCCCACGTTTCCTTCTCTCCCACCCCCACCCACCTGCGCACCCCCCTTTCGTGTGCCGCCAACTGCCACCCTTTTATAGGTTTTTAATTTGCGAGGATTACCCTAACAACGGTGGTAATTAATACTAACCCCTCCTCTACCGTTTATGCTAATGGCAGGAGCCATAAAAATTAATTTGCAAACATGTCATTACACAATAGCTGTACAGCCAATAAACCTGCAATTATAGGCCAATCATTGAGCAGGAACCGAGGGAGGGGTGCCTTGCCAATTTGGGGTTGTTGTGTGCCGTGTGCGTGTTTTGGTTTGGTTTTTTTTTTTCCCAATTACATAAAGCTCAAGAGGAGAATTTGCTGATCTCCGGAGAAGTCGGGCTCGGTATCATTCCCAAAACTGCCGATGAGAAGGAAGAAAAGGATGGCTCCTATTTTGTACGTGTTAGTCAAGTTCTGACATAGGACTGAAGGAAGGAAGCCCTGTGTGCACCTACATCAGGCATGGGCAAACTTGGGCCTTCCAAGTGCTTTGGACTTCAACTCCCATAAGTCCAGACTCAAGCCCTTTCCTTCCTTTATTTATTTATTTATTTATTTATTAATTTATTAATTATTAGTTCCTGCTATTGCAGAAGAACTTCTCCCGGAAAGCCAATGCGGCTTAACAGGAGCACCACAGGTATGGTTTTTGCCCTTAGACCAGTGTTTTTCAACCTTTTTTTGAGCCGCGGCACATTTTTTACATTGACAAAATCCTGGGGTGTGCACACCACCAACCAAAATGACACAAAATGACACTCTAACACAGTCATACATATAGTTAATATGTTTCTAAATGTATTTATACACTCAGTGTGAAACCTGGGCCTGTTTCGATGAACGCAACATAGATATGACTTCCTCTCACATATTTATACATGGCTGTCATGTCTTCTCTCAGTCGTCTCTTCTTCAAGCTAAACATGCCCAGCTCTTCAAGCCGCTCCTCATAGAGCTTGTTCTCCAGACCTTTGTGAAATTTCACCCTGAGTGAAACTTGCTTCCTGTTAACTATGGATGTCATGAAGCCGTTATAAACAGTTCCTTTGGGGGGGGGAGGCAACTCTCAAAAAATCCAGTAAAATAGTAAAAAAACAACAACAACATTTCCAAGCGGAGAGGCTCAATTTGTTTCTTGGAAACCTGTGAGGGGGCTGCTAGGAGGGGGGAGAGTGCCAATTTCCCAGGGCACACCTGATGATCGCTCACGGCACACTAGTGTGCCCTGACACACTGGTTGGGAAACACTGCCTTAGACAACTGCAAGAGAAATGTAGAGAGCAGAACAAAGGACTCTAAGTAACATTTGTCGACCTCACCAAAGCCTTCGACACTGTGAGCAGAAAAGGTCTGTGGCAGATCCTGGAACGTCTAGGATGTCCCCCCCAAATTCCTCAAAATGATTATCCTGTTACATGAGGGCCAGCGTGGTCAAGTCAGATACGCCGATGCTCTCTCGGAGCCCTTTCTCATAACTAACGGGGTGAAACAAGGTTGTGTTCTTGCACCAACCATATTTACAATCTTCTTCAGCATGATGCTCCAAAGGGCTACGGCAGACCTCGAAGGAGAAGACGGCATATATACAGTATACGCTATCGTACTGATGGCAGCTTGTTCAACTTAAGCCACCTGAGGGCTCGCACTAAGACTCTAAACTATTCTAGTCCATGAGCTGCTTTTTGCCGACGATGCTGCCCTTGTCGCCCATTCAGAAGCAGCCCTGCAGCGCCTTATATCCCGCTTTACAACAGCTGCAGAGCTGTTTGGGCTGGAAGTCAGCCTGAAGGAAACAGAAGTCCTCTACTAGCCTGCACCGCAGGAAGAACACCATCACCCCCACGTCAGCATAGGCACATCTGTGCTTACGTCCGTTCAGCCATTCACCTACCTGGGAAGCATTATCTCTTCAGATGCCAAGATTGACAAAGAGATAGATCACAGATTAGCAAAGGCATAGAGTGCATTCGGAAGGCTTCACGAAAGAGTCTGGAGCAACAAGCACCTGAGGCAAAGCACCAAAATCAGTGTGCACAGAGCTATCATACTGTCTATTCTCCTCTATGGGTCTGAAACATGGGTCACCTATCGCCAACACCTATGACTCCTCGAACACTTTCATCAGTGCTGTCTTTGTACAATCCTAAATATACACTGGACCGACTATGTGATGAATGTTGCTGTCCTTGAGCAAGCAGGGGTCACCAGCATTGAGGCCATGCTATTGAGAACATAGCTGCGCTGGGCAGGGCACGTCTCTCGGATGGAGGACCACCGCCTCCCAAGGAGACTACTCTATGGTGAACCCACCAAAGGTCAGCGCAAGAGAGGCGCCCCCAAAAAGAGATATAAGGACTCCCTGAAACAACATCTCAGGCTCGGCTAGATTGATCACCAACAATGGTCCACTTTGGCCTCACATCAGGAGGCATGGAGACGCACTCTCCACAATGCTGCGGCCTCTTTCGAGAAGACACGGTGAACGGGTCTTGAAGAGAAATGACAACGCAGAAAGAACCGCAACTTGGAAACAACATCACCCAAAGAGACTTTCTGCTGTGCTTTCTGCAACCGAACTTGCCTATCTCAGATTGGCCTTTTTAGTCATCAGCGCGCTTGTAGAAAGCATGGGATGAGTCCTTCCTGAATCTTCGTTCGTGAAGGAGCAAGCCGCTGTTTTGCTGGCCTTCTTTCCTAGGGACGGCTCCCTCCGCCCAAGCCTGGATGCCCAAGCTCAAAGCTCCCCCCCCCCCCTTTCTGTGCATCGCTCCCGCTCTTTGTGCCAACCCTCCAGGGCTCACTAATGGGAAAGGAAAAAAACGGTGCTGGGCAGCGGGAGAGGTACTTAAGAGCCGCCACACAGAAATGAGCCATTGTTTACTCCGTGCACACAAGCAGGCCTTTTTTGTAAAGCCGGGCCGTGACGCCTGAATGGCACAGGAGGGACAGAAAGGCCCGGCTTTGCATTGCCAAATGGTCTCTGGGCCAGAAGAGCATCTCTGAAGATGCGGAAAGGAAACAGGTCGAACCAGAGGTCTATTCTAAGAGTGCAAAGAGCATATATATGTATGTGTGTGTGAGTGTGCATATGAATTAAAGCTGACAGGTGGTTTTTGCTGCATCCGGAAGAAGCCACAATACAGTACCTTGGGTTTTGAGCTAGAATTGACAGGCTTTTCGTATCTGCTATTTTAATGGAAGCCGTGTCCAACCCGGGGGGTGGTGCTCACCTCCATTTCTAAGCCAAAGAGCCAGCGTTGTCCATAGACGCCTCCAAGGTCATGTGGCCAGCATGACTGCATGGAGCGCCGTTACCTTCCCACCAAAGCGGTACCTATTGATCTACTCACATTTGCATGATTTTTGAACTGCTAGGTTGGCAGAAGCTGAGGCTAACAGTGGGAGCTCACCCCATTCCCTGGATTCGAAACCGGCAACCTTCCGGCCAGCAAGTTCAGCAGCGCAGTGGTTTAACCTGCTGCGCCACCACGGGGCATCACCCAAAATCTGCAGTACAAATGAGTTTTGAACTAGAATTGGCAGGCTTTTCGTATCTGCTATTTTAATGGAAGCCGTGTCCAACCCGGGGGGTGGTGCTCACCTCCATTTCTAAGCCAAAGAGCCAGCGTTGTCCATAGACGCCTCAAGGTCATGTGGCCAGCATGACTGCATGGAGCGCCGTTACCTTCTCACCAAAGCGGTACCTATTGATCTACTCACATTTGCATGATTTTTTGAACTGCTAGGTTGGCAGAAGCTGAGGCTAACAGCGGGAGCTCACCCCATTCCCTGGATTCAAACCGGCCAGCAAGTTCAGCACCCCATTCCCTGGATTCGAACCAGCCAGCAAGTTCAGCAGCGCAGCGGTTTAACCTGCTGCGCCACCATGGGGCATCACCCAAAATCTGCAGTACAAAGGAGTTTTGAGCTAGAATTGGCAGGCTTTTCGTATCTGCTATTTTAATGGAAGCCGTGTCCAACTCGGGGGGTGGTGCTCACCTCCATTTCTAAGCCAAAGAGCCAGCGTTGTCCATAGACGCCTCCAAGGTCATGTGGCCAGCATGACTGCATGGAGCGCCGTTACCTTCCCACCAAAGCGGTACCTATTGATCTACTCACATTTGCATGATTTTTGAACTGCTAGGTTGGCAGAAGCTGAGGCTAACAGTGGGAGCTCACCCCATTCCCTGGATTCGAACCAGCAACCTCCCGGTCAGCAAATTCAGCAGCGCAGCGGTTTAACCTGCTGCGCCACCACGGGGCATCACCCAAAATCTGCAGTACAAATGAGTTTTGAACTAGAATTGGCAGGCTTTTCGTATCTGCTATTTTAATGGAAGCCGTGTCCAACCCGGGGGGTGGTGCTCACCTCCATTTCTAAGCCAAAGAGCCAGCGTTGTCCATAGACGCCCAAGATCATGTGGCCAGCATGACTGCATGGCTCGCCGTCACCTTCCCACCAAAGCGGTACCTATTGATCTACTCACATTTGCATGATTTTTGAACTGCTAGGTTGGCAGAAGCTGAGGCTAACAGTGGGAGCTCACCCCATTCCCTGGATTCGAACCGGCAACCTTCTGGCCAGCAAATTCAGCAGCGCAGTGGTTTAACCTGCTGTGCCACCACGGGGCATCACCCAAAATCTGCAGTACAAATGAGTCCCGGGCAAACACACCAACGATGTATACCAACGGTGCCAACAAGAAGATGGAAAAGTGGTCAAAGAAGATTTGCAGTTGTTGAACAGCAGGGTCGTGGTGCTCGTTCCTCCTACGAGCGCCCAAAGAAGGATTTTGCAACACAGCCTTGCTGAACTAGGTCACCCAGGCACCCAGTTTGGTGACGGTATCACTATACAAAGTCTAGATCTTGCGGGTGCGAGATTTCAATCTGCCCTCTTTAGCACAGAGTCAACACACCGAGTCCCAGTTGCACAGCAAGCCAAAGGCTGTTCTCGTACTTGTTTTCCTAGATGCGGCGCATGCTGGCACGGGGGAATTTGAGATTTCAAGGAAAGGTGGAGGCAGAGGTGGCGGGGAAACCGGAGAGCCGCCGCTCTCCTGTAAATGAGGCACCTCGCCTGGAGCCATCCACCTAGACTGGCCTTCCTGGCAAGGCACACAACTCCCCAAGGCGAGGCCTCACCTGCCTTCGCTCAGATCCCACAGCAGCCCGGCCGTCCTGGTTTGGTTTGCCTGGAGCAGAGACAAGGCCTCCCTTTTCTGAACTCAGACACATGCCTTGCGTCTGGAAAGAGATTCATAGAAGCAAAAGGAACTGAAAGACTGACTCTCTGAGAGGGAGACGATGAGAAAGAGGTCTGGGCACATCTCTCCTACGCATGCTGGTCTGTACAAAAATGTACATTTCCAGAAACATGCATGTCTATTGTTGTTGTATGCCTTCAAGTCTTACAACAGCCCAAGGAGAGCCGTCACAAGCTCTCCTTGGAAAGGCGCACACTAATCCCTCAGAAAGAGAGGCTGGTGTCCGGGTCGGGGAAGGACTGCCGGTCATTGAAACTAAATCCAGACAAGACAGAGGTGTTCCTGGTCAGTCGAAAGGCCGAACAGGACATAGGGTTACAGCCAGGCCCGGATTACCCATAAGGCCACCCTAGGCCATGGCCTAGGGCGGCAGCCATGGGGCGGCAGCAGGTCCAGACCCCCCAAAAAGGTTTTTTAAAAATTCCAAAAAAAAGTGCGCATGCGTGTGGTGGCGGAAGCGCCATCCATGCCCCCCCCGCCCCCCATTTGCTCGTCTCCAAAGGCTCTGCCCCCCCGGTTCCGCCCCCGCCTCCTCGCCAGCACGAGGAGGAGGAAGGAAAGCCCCACCCCCGCCTTCGCCCCCGCCTCCTCGCCGGCACAGCCGAAAAGGCCCTTTTCAGGCCGGCCTCACGGCTTTAGGAGGGAGGGAGGAGCCGTGGGGAGTCTCCCCTTGGCTCCTCCCTCCCTCCTAAAGCCGCCATGCCGGCCTGAAAAGGGCCTTTTTGGTCGCGCTGGCAAGGAGGAGGGGGCGGAGCCAGGGGCGGAGCCGGGGCGGGGACGGAGCCTTTGGCCTAGGGCGCCAAATGGCCGTGATCCGGGCCTGGTTACAGCCTGTGCTTGACGGGGTGACACTCCCCCTGGAGGCGCAGGTTCGCAGCCTGGGAGTGATCCTGGACTCATCGCTGAGCCTGGAACCCCAGGTCTCGGTGGTGACCAGGGGGGCATTTGCACAGTTAAAACTTGTGTGCCAGCTGCGCCCGTAACTTGGGAAGTCTGACTTGGCCACGGTGGTCCACACTCTGGTTACACCCCGTATAGACTACTGCAGCACTCTCTACGTGGGGTTGCCTATGAAGACTGCCCAGAAGCTGCAATTAGTACAATGCTCAGCAGCCAGATTACTAACTGTTGCACTTCAGACAAGGAGCATCCCCCTAGTTCACAAACACAACAATCTCTGAATAATAGGCTTTTATTGAAACAAATCTAGTGTCCAACAAAAGGGTTAAAAGAAGATCAATTGTAGAATATATCCAAGGTAAATCACACAGTTCAATTAGTCCCAAGATCCAAAGGCTTGATGCAAATACCGTGAATAATACAAGACAGCTATAGAAGCAAATCATGCACAAAGGCCTAGGCAAAATCAAGAGCTTGGAGACAAGGCAAACTTGGCCTGGTATTCTGAACGAAGCCTGGAAACTAAAGATAATTTCTCTAGCAATCTAATATAAGGACAAATCAGTTTCGGTTTACAAACCCTCCTTGGGTTTTGGAGTTGTAGTTCACCTATATCCAGAGAGCACTGTGGACTGAAACAATGTTGGATCAGGACCAAACTTGGCATGAATACTCAATATGCCCAAATGTGAATGCAGATGGAGTTCAGGGGAAATAGACCTTAACATTTGGGAGTTGTAGTTGCTTGGATTTATAGTTCCCCTACAATCAAAGAGCATTCTGAAACCCACCAATGATAGAACTGGGCCAAACCTCCCACACAGAACCCCCAGGAGGCAAGAGGAGGTCTCTACTTGGGGAAAGGGAGGCGGGCCTTCCCAATGCATGGAGAGGGAGAGACCAAGTAGACAACGCGTGGGGAGGGGTGGTGGTGTTTGCAATTTTGTGCCTTTATTGAGGTATGTTTCTTATGGTTTTTATACTTCAACACACTAGACTCTCCCCCCTCCCCTCCCTGGAGGTTCCAATTTCCCACGGCACACCTGATGATCGCTCACGGCACACTGGTTGGGAAACACTTTTATAAAGACTTAAAATAGTGTATAACTACTAAAACAATGTATAAATATTAAAATAAATATAGCGCCCCTACTTTGCGGATTTTCACATTTTGCGGGTGGTCCTGGAATGTATCACCCGCAATAAGCGAGGAAACATTGTATTCCTTTGCCTTCCTCTGAGGCTGAGAGAGTGTGACTTGCCCAAGATCACATGGCAGAAATAGGAACCCTGTTCTCTGGAGTCAAGAGTGTGACTTGCGCCAAGGGTCAACCCCTTGCGCCATGTCTGCTCCCATACATATCTATATGTCACTGCACAAAACACTGGTATTTTTCAAGCATACAAGCGTTGATATTGTTCATTGACTGGAGCCAGGGGCGGTCTAAGGTAATTTTAAATGGTAGGCGAACATTATTTTGGTGCCCCCCCCCCCAAAAAACATTATTTTGTCGCCCCCCATGTAAAACAAATATACAATTATAATATCACAATACCATTAGTAGTATTATATTGTATCAATGTATATACAATATATTATACCATACTCATACTATATTATATCATAATTATATTATACTACATTACAATATAATTATATTATAATATATTGACATTATAATATAATGTAACATTCTATTATATTATTATAATAAAATAATAACATTATTTATTTAAATAAAATTATCCTCTACTAAATATTTTCATTACTCCTATAAAACTCAAATAACTCAAAATAAAGTAAAATAAAATATTATATATTACTATTTTGTACAATACCACTATACTGCAATATTGTTTGTAATATTACATGTAATATAAAATATATCATCATTCTATTGTTATATTGTATTTGTATTATATTGTATGACAATATTAAGCAGAACTGTATAATAATCAACAAGAAATGCAATGTAAATGCATCAAAATCAGAATATATTACCTCCCACCCGACTCATAATTCGTAGGAGTCTCCCATAAGTCCAAAATTAGGATCCCAATGTAAATGTAAATAGAAAAACAGCCAAAATGTTCAAATGAGGTCGAATACAGGCAGCGCGGCCTGGGCAAACTTGCCCCCCCCTCCTCCCTCTAGGTGTTTTGGACTCCAACTCCCACAACTCCTCATAGCCTCAGGCCCCTCAGGTCTAGACAGAAATAGAGCCGAAGGAAGGAAGGAGGGAGAGAAGAGGTCACAGAGGGGGAGGGGAAAGCCCTTCATTCATTCCTTCACTTACACTTCCTTCACTGGTTCTTTTCTCCTTCCCGGCAAACGCGCACGTGGGGCGGAGAGACAAAGGAGAGGGGAAGCACTCCCTGCCTGCCCGATAGGGAGTGCTTTGCTTACAGGCTTCTGCGCAAGGGAGCTACTGGGGATGCGCAGAGGTTTTCGCGCATGTGCAGTTGCTCCTGCGTTCAACTTCAGCTCCAGAGCAACTGCGCCTGCGTGAAAACCTCCGCGCGTGCCCAGAAGCAGCGTCGGAGCGCACAAGGCCGGGGTCAAAAAGCAGGCAGCTGCAGCGCTGTCTGAGGAACATCGGCAGGGCCAGGATGGCGCCCCATGCAGCCAGGATGGCGCCCCATGCAGTCAGGATGGTGCCCCCTTCCCAGATGGCGCCCTAGGCGGCCGCCTACTTGGCCTATCTTGTAGGACCGCCCCTGCCCAAGATCACATGGCAGAAATATGAACCCTGTTCTCTGGAGTCAAGAGTGTGACTTGCGCCAAGGGTCAACCCCTTGCGCCATGTCTGCTCCCATACATATCTATATGTCACTGCACAAAACACTGGTATTTTTCAAGCATACAAGCGTTGATATTGTTCATTGACTGGAGCTTTCCAGGCCCAGATTTTTGGCACATTCGTCCCCTGCTGTGATCCATTTCAACAAGGCGGGAAGGAAACCCTCAATGTCCTATCAACCAGCCCCAAAGGCTTCTTGCCGAAACTCTTGGGAGCCTGCAATTTGGAGACAAGGGGAGAAAACCTGCATCGGTTGCAAGACGGCGCCAACCGAGAAGCCTGGAGGGGGAGAGAGAGCAGCCGCCCGGAGCGTTCATTAAGCAGAAGGTGCTTGGCAAAGATTTCCTGCCACCGCTGACCTTTGATTACATACAATGAAGACATCCATCAGGATTTGGGGAACCGGACTGAGCGGTAGCCTCGCCTCAAATGCCGCCACTTTGCTCCGGAGCAGAGTCATCCCATGGGAGGGGAAGCGAGAGAGTTATTTATATCAATAGGACACACGGCCCTGGCCCCCTCATGAATGAAACATGGCCCTCATCACAAGACGATGAGGCCAAGGCCACTTTGTGCAACACCGGGAGGAGGGGAACCCTCTTTGGCCTCTCCTCCATGAAACCTCACCAGGGTTTGGGAGGAAGTCAGTCACGATTCAGTGCTCAAACCCTCAAACCGTGGAAGTCTTCTACATATCAGGCGTTGCATCAAGACAAATGGAAAGTCCCTAAATCTTGGAATTGCAAGGGACCAAAAAAAAAAGCATAAGATTTGCATGTGTTACATTTACAAAATCCTAGGGCACACCACCAACCAAAATGACACAAAACGACACTCTAACACAGTAATACATATAGTTAATATGTTTTTAAATGTATTGATACACTCAGTGTGAAACCCGGGCCTTTTTCGATGAACACAACATAGATATCCTGGCAGGAATGGCAGAAAGACACAAACTTCCCACACAGAACTCCCATAACCAAGAGAAAATACTATAAGAGTTTGCTGGGCATTGACCTTGGGTTTTAGAGTTGTAGTTCACCTATATCCAGAGAGCACTGTGGACTCAAACAATGTTGGATCAGGACCAAACTTGGCATGAATACTCAATATGCCCAAATGTGAACACAGGTGGAGTTTGGGGAAAAATAGACCTTGACATTTGGGAGTTACAGTTTCTAGGATTTATAGTTAACGCACAATCAAAGAGCATCCTGAACTCTTGCAACAATGGAATTGAACCAAACTTGGCATATTGAACTCTCATTACCAAGAGAAAGTACTGAAAGGGTTTGCTTGGGAATTGAGCTTGAGTTTGGAAGTTGTAGTTCACCTACACCCAGAGAGCACTGTGGACTCAAACAATGTTATGTTATGTTGTTTGTTTTCTATGCAGAGTCACAATGTTGGAAGGAGGCTCACCACTTTAAGGTCCCTCAAACAGGCATGGGAAAACTTTGGCCCTCTGGGTGCTTTGGACTTCAACTCCCACCATTCCTAACAGCCTGAGGCCCTTTCCTGCTTAAGTGGCTGAGGGGGAGGAAAAGGGCCTGAGGCTGCTAGGAATGGTGGGAGTTGGAGTCCAAAACACCTGGAAGGTCCAAGTTTGCCCATGCCAGTTTTCGACAGAGGCCTCTTCCTCCCCCTTCCCCTCCGCGCCCTTTCTTCCCCCTCCTGCCCAACACTTACTTTTTCTTCTACACTGCCGCTTCTGCCGCCATTTTGATCCGAGGGGGCAGCGTGAGCGTGTTCAGGAGGGGAGGGGGGAGGGAGGAAGGCGTGACCCGTGCGGGCGCTACTGCGCAGACTCGCCCCAGAGCAAAGTGAGGCAAAGCAAGCAGAGCGAGGCTGGGAAGAAGGGAGTCCGAGTGGAGAAGAAAAAGTGTTCGGCAGGGGGGGGGAAGGGGATCTGGAGGTTCCCATTTCCCATGGCACACCTGATGATCGCTCACGGCACACTGGTTGGGAAACACTGGTCTAATGAATCCTCACCTCCAAATCCTCACCTCCAAAACTCCAAAACCCTTGCTCCACTATGTTGTTGCAAAGCCGCTAAAAGTGGAAAGGCAGTGCATTTCCTCCCCCCTCAAAATAAAGTAAAAATTACTATGAAAGGTTCACATTATCAGCTTGAAACACACTGGAAGAAATGCGCAACTGCTCTTGCCCCAAAGCAAAACCCAAGGAGAGTCACCTGGTCTCCACTTTGAGCCCAGAATTGGTGCTGAAAGAGTGCTGCTACCGCTGCTGCGCACTTGGGAAGCCCCCTTGGCTTGCTCCATTCTCAGCCCAAAGGTGAGGCACACAAGACACTACACACAATACTAGAATGTCAAAGGAAATAAATGTGCGCAGAGGGGAGGGAGCAGAGATGAATGCTCTCGACGCTTTGTGTGCGCCCTGTACACAAAGCTGGATCCGTTCACCAGCTGCTGCTGTGAAGAGGAGGAGGAGGAGGAAGGAGGGGGAAATCACAGCCATTCTGTGCCCACTTCCAGGCCTGCCTCCCTCTTTGCTCAATTGCCCATTGAGGAGCAGAGCGTACCGCAGAGCGTTCCAGGAGGGAGGGAGGGAGGGAGCGGCCCCCGCCTCCCCTGCCCCGGGGCCTCTGCCACCAGGTACTTCTATATGGGAGATAAACTTCTATGAGCAGAAGCAGAATGGCCATAAAACCCAGCCTCCCTCCAACACACACGGCCCAGCAGCTGCACGCAAATGCACAGAAGTGTGCGCGCCGAATTAAGCAATTACAAATGCATTGTTTTCTGCGGCGAGTGAGGAAGTAAGTCATCTGCATGGGATAGGCTTCGCCAATATGCCCCTCTCCCATCCCGTCCTCTCCCATCCCGTCCAAAGCATGCATAGATAACACCTGTCCTATACCGACTGCATTGGCTTCCGGTTGAATTTCGTATTACTCACAAGGTGCTGGTTCTAACCTTTAAGGCCTTGTATGGCCAAGGGCCGGCATACCTACAGGAACGCCTCCCTCCATGTTGACCCTGGAGATCACCTCGCTCAGACTATTAGAGTCTACTACAGGTCCCAGGCCCTAAGGAAGCCCATCTCACACCAACCCGGCGCAGAGCTTTCTCGGTGATCACTCCATCACTTTAGAACGGCCTCCCTCCGTACATCAGAGCCATCCATGATCTCAAAGATTTCCGCACGGCTTGCAAAACGTGGCTATTTGAGAGGGCATTCGGCTGAGAACTGTTAGATTGTCAATTGTTTTTAGATGTTACACCGGGAATGTGCGCAGCTGGCTAAGTGTCAGCTGCATAAGATCTCTCTGACCAGTAGGTCATGAGTTCGAGGCCTGCCCGGGTTGAGGTGGGTTCTCGACCTTAAGTGTAGCCTGCTGTCGACCTTTGCAGCCCAAAAGACAGTTACATTTGTCAAGTAGGAGATAAAGCTACCATATTAAAGTGGGGAGGCAAGTTTTGTCTGATTTATGAGGTCATTAAAAAAAAACTCAAAATGAACAAAGCATTTATACATATATATGTAGACTAGCCGCCCCCTGCCAAGCGTTGCTGTGGACCAGTCAGTGTATATATGTTTTGTGTGTGTATATATGCATATATGTGTGTGTATATTTGGTATGTCAAAAGGCCGAACAGGGCATAGGGTTACAGCCTGTGTTGGACGGGGTCACACTCCCCCTGAAGACGCAGGTTCGCAGTTTGGGTGTGATCCTGGACTCATCACTGAGCCTGGAACCCCAGGTTTCGGCGGTGACCAGGGAAGCATTCGCACAATTAAAACTTGTGCGCCAGCTGCGCCTGTACCTTGGGAAGTCTGACTTGGCCACTGTAGTCCATGCTCTGGATGCATCCTGTATAGATTACTGCAACGCTCTCTACGTGGGGCTGCCTTTGAAGACTGCTCGGAAGCTTCAATTGGTTCAACGGACAGCAGCCAGGTTGATAACAGGAGCGGCACTCAGGGAGCGTACAACTCCTCTGTTGTGCCAGCTCCACTGGCTACCAGTTTGCTACCGGGCACAATTTCAAGTGCTCGTTTTGGCCATTAAAGCTCTAAACCAGTGGTTCTCGACCTTCCTAATGCTGCGACCCCTTAATATAGTTCCTCATGTTGTGGCGACCCCTAACCATAACATTATTTTCATTGCTACTTCATAACTGCATGGGGGGGGGGTTGATTTTGTCATTTGGAAGTTGTAGTTTCTGGGATTTATAGTTCACCTACAATCAAAGAGCATTCTGAACTCACCAACAATGGAATTGAACCAAATTTGGAACACAAAACTCCCATAACCAACAGGAAATACTGGAAGGGTTTGGTAGGCATTGACCTTGAGTTTGGGAGTTGTAGTTCACCTATATCCAGAGAGCACTATAGACTCGACAATGATGGATCTGGACCACACTTGACACGAATCCTCAATATACCCAAATGTGAACACTGGTGGAGTTTCGGGAAAATAGATCTTGACATTTGGGAGTTGCTGGGATTTATAGTTCATCTACAATCAAAGAGCCCCTTGCACCCTACCAATGATAGAATTGGGTCAAACTTCCTACACAGAACCCTCATGCCTTGAAGGAACTAGCTGGCGCGAGCCTCCATCCCACCTCACACACTCTCCCTCACCCACACATGCGCATCATGCTGCCTTGCGTCAAGCACGCCTGCTCTCCCATTCCCGCTTGGAGTCTCAGAATCAGCCCTCCCCTTGGCTGGGAGGCCTGCCAATCACAGCAGAGGAGAGCTTTAGGTGGGAGAATTTGCAGTCTGTTTCCAAAAAGATAGAGAGAGAAAAGTGGAGAGATCTTCAACCTTCTCTGCCAAAGAGCTTCCTTAGACCATCAGAAATACATGTTTTCTGATGGTCTTTGGCGACCCCTCTGAAACCCTCTTGCGACCCCCCTGGGGGTCCCGACCCCCAGGTTGAGAAACACTGCTCTAAACGGTTCTGGTCCAACTTACTTGTCCAAACGCATCTCTTCCTATGAGCCATCAAGATGGTTAAGGTCCTGCTCTCGGTCCCGCCTGCTTTGCAGGCGCGTCTGGCGGTGACGAGAGACAGGGCCTTCTCAGTGGTGGCTCCTCGGCTTTGGAACTCCCTTCCTAGTGACATCGGATCGGCCCCCTTCCTCCTGACATTTCGTAAGAAAATCAAGACTTGGCTGTTCGAGCAAGCATTCGCAGATGAACTTTAATTAATCAAGATCAAAGGATTAATATGACGACGAAACGGAAACTGATTTTAAGATTGTGGAGCTGAGATTTGTATTTTGTAGTTTTAATTGTTAATTTATATGGTTTTCTATGATTGTTTTTATCTTATTATGATGTGTTATATGTGGGCACTTGTTGCCGCTTGTTCAACGCCTCGAGTCGCCTTCGGGCTGAGAGAGAGAGAGGCGGTATAGAAGCATAGCAAATAAATAATAAATAAATTATATTTGTGTATGTGTGTGTGTTTGTGTTGTAATGTATTTTTTTGGGTTTTGGTTTTTGAAGTCTCTTCTGCTGTGCTTTTCAGTGTTTTTATGAGTGATGGTCACTCGTCGGCCTGAGAGGCGCCTTGTGTCCAAATTTGGTGTCCATTTGTCCCGTGGTTTTTGAGTTATGCTAATGCCACAAACGAACATTACATTTTTTATTTATATAGATGAGAAAGAAGCAAGCCGGCTCATTTTTGCTCCCTGTGTTTTGCAAAGCTAACTTTTCTAACCTTTTAGGACCCGACGCCTCTTCGGAGGCACAAAATCCTGCAGTTAGACCATCGCTGGACCGTTCCAGTTGCCTTCAACGGTACGAAATAACAGGCCTGGATTACCCATAAGGCCAACAAGGCCATGGCCTATGAGCGCAGGCCTAGGAGGGCGCCAAATCACGGACCAAATAAAATAATCCCTTTCTCTTCTTTTGCGGCACCTCCTTCCTCCCTCCCCTCCCTCCCTCCCTTTCATTCCTTCCCCCACATCCGAGAGGGGCCGGCGCCCACCGCAGGGGGATGGGGGTGGGGAGGGCGCCCTGGTGTCCTGCGCAGCGCCCGCCCCTTTTCGGCGGCCAATGGTGTGCCTCTCCCGCAACCAACCTGAGGGCGGTGACGTCAGGCGTGGCGCCGAGGGCGAGGAGGAAGAGGCGGAGGGAAGCTGCAGCGCCTCTTTGCGAGCGCAGGCCCGACCCTCTGCCTGGCCTCCGCCATGTTCCAAAAGTTTTTTAAAAATGGGTGCCGCAGTGCCCGCCTCCTTCCTTCAATCCGCCCGGGGGCTTCCCTTCCTCCGTCTTCCTTCTCCGAGGAGGAGGAAGGAAGGAAGCCTCGGGCGGCTGCTGCGGCACTCAGGAACATGGCAGAAGAGGCGTGCCCTGCTGCGCATGCGTGGAAGCGACCTTGCCCCCGGGGGCGGGGCTTCCAAAGTGTGGCCTAGAGCGCCAGAATCAGCTAATCCGGGTCTACGTAATAAGGGAATGGCCAATGAGCAGAGAGGAAAGAAGGGTCAGCAGATGAGACAAAGGAGAGAAAAGGGAAAGCTAAACCAAGGTTGGGTCTCCGCCACAAAAGGGAGCCCTTTGTGCTCCTTGCAAATTTATTGATCGGCACGCGTGGCTCCCCCGCCCCACTCTTTCACCTTTATCTCCTCGCCAGTCTGTAACCATTTCTTCCCTATTAGAGGGGTTATTAATGAGGGCTCTGATCTGCCGGTTGCCTGCTCCGGCGAATTGCAGAAAGTTCAAGTAGCAATTTTCCATTTGCACTTCAAATGTTAATGAATGTTCCTGTCTCGGGCAGAGATGCGCAGCGATAATCGGCGCAGCTCGGGTCAGCGACGGCAAGTGCTGCTGCGCCTCTGAAGGTGGGCGGAGGAAGAGAAGAAGGGTTGCTCCCCTCGCTCGCCCCTCTTCTTTCCATAAAGGACTTGATTTCTCTTGGGAAGACTACAATGATCGTCGCCCCTGACAATACCGGAGCTCCCATTGGCTGCAAAGGGCAGGAACTACAAATCAGAAAATGCTGAATTCTTCTTGCCGATTTCACTTACCCTCTCCATGCATGGGAAGGCTCGCCTCCCTTTCCCCAAGTAGAGACTGCCTCTTGCCTCCTGGGGGTTCTGTGTGGGAAGTTTGGCCCAGTTCTCTCATTGGTGGGGTTCAGAATGCTCTTTGATTGTAGGGGAACTATAAATCCCAGCAACTGTAGGGGAACTATAACTCCCAGCAACTACAACTCCCAAATGTCAAGGTCTATTTCCCCTGAACTCCATCTGCGTTCATATTTGGGCATATTGCGTATTCATGCCAAGTTTGGTCCTGATCCAACATTGCTTGAGTCCACAGTGCTCTCTGGATATAGGTGAACTACAACTCCAAAACCCAAGGTCAATGCCCACCAAACTCTTATAGTATTTTCTCTTGGTTATGGGAGTTCTGTGTGGGAAGTTTGTGTCTTTCTGCCATTCCTGCCAGGATACCTATTCTGTGTTCATCGAAACAGGTCCAGGTTTCACACTGAGTGTATAAATACATTTAAAAACATACTAACTATATGTATTACTGTGTTAGAGTGTCATTTGGTGTCATTTTGGTTGCTGGTGTGCCCCAGGATTTTGCAAACGTAAAAAGTGTGCCACGGCTCAAAAAAGGTTGGGAAACACTGCTATATCCCATGCTATACCATTCTATAAACTCTGTATTGACTTGATATTGATACTGAACTAAGCTCCTTAAAAGCAACGTTAAAGAACCTTAATGTAACAAGAGTTTGGCTGTATTATAAAAAAACAGTCTGCGACGCCAATATGCAATAAAGTATGGCGTCTTCTATTTTGTTGCCAGTTCCGGTTAACGAATCGCCTCCTGTATTATATTTAGCTGCAGGCTTGAGCTCTTTTTTGGAGACCAAAGCAGAGACACAATGGTATCTGTAATGCACACAAACAGAGGCATTCCCACGCACCCCGCGAGCTCTTCCCTTGCAGCCTGGGTCCTTGCAACTCACGCACGCATAACACACCCACTAAATAATTCATGGCCGCTAATCCCTGGGCCCAAGCAAAGCGGCTTCCAGGCAAATGCTCTCAGAGGGTGCAACTGATGTAATTGCCACTGTAATGTCGTTTTTTGAAAGAAAGAGGGAAAAACAACCACTTGAGTGCACAGCGTGCAGCCCTGTGGATCGGCGTGCTTCCAAAGTGGGAGGATCCACTGAGTGTGGATGATGGGCACCCGAGGGACCTCCCTTCCGGGCAACTCAGGCGGGGATGCCATTCGTCTGTCTCTGACAATGCCCCACTTGCAAGAAAACCAAGGCTTTTAAAGAGGAAGGTGTTTAAGATCTCGTCTTGGGGTGTTATGGGTGAGATTGGGGTGAATATGAGTTTTAATGCCATGTTAATATATCCTAAACACAGATGTGTTCTTTTCACCTTAAGAACAGACAAGCATCTCGAGCTCTGAGGGTGACCTGGGAAGTAGTCCTACTGGAGCATTGCAGCACACCCACGTACCTGGGAGTTACCCTGGACCAGGCTCTGGGAACCTATGGCTCGCGAGCCATATATGGATCTTTTGACGATTGGATCTGGCTCCAGGCAGGCCCCAACAGGAGCAAAAACACCCAAACAAAAAGGGTGGATGCCAGGCCGCAGGCCCTTCCCCGCCCAAGGAGTTGCCGGAAAGTGGCCCTGGGCCGCGGAAAACGCTGCATGGTGGGCCATGCCAGGCCCTGCTGGGCCGTAAACCCACAACGAGGAAGGTGGAGAGGACCGGACCAGGTCGGGCCCACGTGAGCAGGCCAGGCCTGGGTGGATGGCGGGCTGAGACCCTCCCCTGCCCGACTGGAAGCCTCAGGCCCCGCTCGACCGGAAGCTGCATTCCCCTCCCCGCCCAAGGAGTTCCCGGAAAGCAGCCCTGGGCCGCAGAAAACACTGCATGGCGGACCCCTGTAAACCCGCAACAAGGAAGGCGGAGAGGACCGCCGCAGGTTGGGCCCAAGTGGGCAGGCCAGGTCCGGGTGGATGGCGGGCTGAGACCCTCCCCTGCCCGACCGGAAGCCTCAGGCCCCGCCCAACCGGAAGCCGCATTCCCCTCCCTGCCCAAGAAGTTCCCAGAAACCGGCCCTGGGCCGCAGAAAATGCTGCGTGGTGGGCCATGCCAGTCCCTGCCGGGCCATAAACCCACAACGAGGGAGGCGAAAAGGACCGGGGCAGGTCGGGCCCACGTGGGCAGGCCAGGCCTGGGTAGATGGCGGGCTGAGACCCTCCCCTGCCCGACTGGAAGCCTCAGGCCCTGGCCAACCGGAAGCCGCATTCCCCTCCCCGCCCAAGGAGTTCCCGGAAAGTGGCCCTGGGCCGCGGTAAACGGCGTGTGGCAGGCCCTGACGGGAGGTGAGGACCAGAGCAGGCCGGGGCCACAAGGATGGTGGGCCGAGACCTTTCCCCACCCGACCGGAAGCCAAGCCAGGCCAGTGGCGAGAAAGGGGGGAGGGGGCAGGCACAACCCCCCCTCCCTATGAGCCCTCCAAGAAAAGACAGAAAAGATGGCCAAAAGCCAGGAGCCGGGCCACAGGCACGGACCGGCAGGTCCCCTGCAGAGACCAAGGTGATGGCCTAAAACAGGCCGGGCCCCCGCCGAACCCGGCGCAACGGCAGGGGAGGGAAGAGTGCGGGTGGAGAGCTTCCCCGAACAAAGGAAGGAGTGGAAGCCATGCAGGTAAAGGTCCCTGCCTATGGCACAGCTGGGCACGGAGGAATCCTTTTCTCATTGTATGTATTCAGTCTTAAAATATATATTATATTGAATTCAGTCTTAAATTATATTGTATATATTATATGGCTCTCACTGAAATAAATTTCCATACGTTTTGCTTTTATGGCTCTCAGAGTCAAAAAGGTTCCCGACCCCTGCTCTGACTTAAGCGGCTGGGGGAATAGGAAGGGGTCTGAGGCCAGGAATTGTGGGAGTTGAAGTCCAGAACACCTGGAGGGCCAAGGTTTGCCCATTCCTGCTCTAAGAGGACCCTTTCCGATCTGCTCCCTCTATTGTGAGAACCCAATCCTTGGCCGCTAATTGGTTCTTAACCAACCAGTTGGCTTTCCAAGAGATGACCGTCTGTTCTGGGCAGAGGATGCCAGCATACAAAACACACGAGCCAAACTGGGCCCATTTGGTTCCAGTGATGAATTAGAAGCTCGCAAGTTGTGCGACGGGTTCATCTATTTCATTAAGTAGATCTTAAATTACGTTAAGGGCCGCCGTGCCAAAAGCAGGAGAGGCAAAAATACGGGCAAAGCTCTTTAAAGAGCCGCCCAGCCCAATTCCGATGGAACCGCTGCCAACGGATCGTCCCCGGCTGCCCCTTCCCACGAAACGACGCTTCCCATACGCCAAGCGGGCGTGATCGATGGAGAGGAAGAGTGCCGCAGCCTCCTTTCGACATGATAAATTATTAATTGAGTGCTTTTAAAAAGAACGAGTGTGCCTGTGTCTTTAAGAGAGGGGGGGGGGTTTCCGGTGTCCACAACCTGCTCACCTTTGAATACAAACAGGTAGAAAATAAAGGAAGGGATGGAGAGAGGTGAAGGTCTTTTCCATAATGGGGTTCAGCCAGGGGCGGTCCTACCGGTAGGCAAAGGACGCCGCTGCGTGGGGCGCCATGATCTGGGTAATAGTAAAGGGCGCATTTCCCCGCCCGCCAGACATCGTCCGGCCAATGTTCCGCGGCCGAAGAGGAGCCCGATGAGTAGTAGCGCTGCTGCGGAGACGCCGAGGAGAGCGGCGTGCTGGAGCGCAGGAAGAGGTTGCTCGTGCCGCCGCCAGTGCGGTAAGAGCGCAGGGAGACCCCCGGGGAGGAAGAGGAAGCGCTGAGGAAGCGCGAGGAAGAGGAGGAAGCAGCGCCCACACTGGGGGAGGAAGAGTAGGAGCCCGGCGCGGGGCCGAAGGTGCGGCGGTAGGAGGTGGAGGCACGGAGGAGGCAACACCCCGCCCTGCAAAGAGGCCGCCCTCTGGCTCTTCCCTTTGGCATGGCATGGCACTCCCGATTCCGCCATTTAAAATTCTTCTCCCCCAAAATTAATGGCAGAGAGATTCCCGTGATGTGATTCCGAGACCCCTTTTGCGTCAGAAGAAGGGGCTCTTTCCCCACCCATAATGGGAGTTATAGTTCACCCGCAATCAAAGAGCACTCTGAACTCCACCAATGATGGAACTAAACCAAATGTGGCACACAGGACTCCATGACCAATAGAAAACACTAGAAGGGTTTGGTGGGCATTGACCTTGAGTTTGAGAGTTGTAGTTCACCAACATCCAGAGAGCACTGTGGACTCAAACAATGATGGATCTGAACCAAACTTGGCACTGATACTCAATATGCCCAAAGGGAAGGGAGGAGGAGAGCGAAGGCATGCTCTCAACAGCTGTTCGGCATAACTCAAAACCACTGCTCCTGGCCTCCTCCTCTTCTCCCCCCTCCCTTCCCCTCCGTTGGCCGCTCTGCTTGCCTGCCGGGGCTGGTCAGAATCAGCCGGCGGGCCGCGAAATGCCCAGGTCTGGTATTGGAGTTTCCAATTTCCCACAGCACACCTGACAGGCCCGGATTACCCATAAGGCCATCCTAGGCCATGGCCTTGGGCGGCACTTTTAGGGGGGGGGCAGCAGATCTGGACCCCCAATTTTTTTTAAAAAAATGAAAAAAAAAATTTTTTAAGGGCGCATGCGCGGGCGCCATCCATGCCGCCCCCTCTTTTTGCTCCCCTCGGCTCTGCTTTTAGGAGGGAGGGAGGATCGACTCCGCCCCTGACTTCGCCCCTCTTCGCCCCCGGCTCCGCCCCCGCCTCCTCGCCGGCGCGGAGCTGATCCTCCCTCCCTCCTAAAGCCAGCCTGAAAAGGGCGATTTCGGCCACATGGCGGCTTTAGGAGGGAGGGAGGGAGGGGCAGCCGTGGGGAGGCCCCGCATCGGCTTCGGGGGTGGGGCTTTCCTTCCTCCTCCTCCTTGCGCCGGCGAGGAGGCGAGGGTGGAGCGGGGCGGAGCCGTGGGGTGGGGAGGGGCGGAGCCGGGGGAGAGGGGCAGAGGCAGACCCTTTGGCCTTGGGCGGCAAAAGGGCCTGATCCGGGCCTGACACCTGATGATCGCTAATGGCACACTAGTGTGCCGCGGCACACCGGTTGGGAAACACTGCTGTAGACAGGGCTTTCCATGCAGCAGCCCCTCTGTTGGCCTCCCTTCTTGGTATTGTTCCATCTGGTGCAGCTTGCAAAACGTGGTTTTGATCCGTACATGTTTGAAACAATATTTGAACACATTCGTTGCACTTTTGGGGGGCCTTGGTGAGCCAAGAAGGGGGTGGGACGGGAGTCATAAATAAAACATGGCCCGCGTTATTTATTTATGGCATCGGAACGGGGGAAATGACTCCGAGCCCGAGCCCAGAAATGGCAGCTCGGGAAGCCTGCCGGCCTAAGGAGACAGATTGCCGAATCAGCCCTTGGCGGCTCTTGCCAACAAGTGGGAGTTTTCGTTATCTCCAGGCTACGTTTCAGAACACTTCCATTCTTCTCCTGATCTAAAATAATCCCTTTTGGTCTCGCTGCCTTTCTGCAACACGCACACAGCGTTGCTGAACTCGGTGCCTGCTCCAGCTTGCCTCAGATACGCATCTCTCTCTCTCTCTCTCTCTCTCTCTCGGATGATGAAGACTATTGCTTTCAGCATTCCCAGCATTCTGGACCTCGTCTCACCCGAAGCCATGGAAACACAGCTGCCCCGGAGTGAGAGGTGCTTGGGATTTGACTTGCAAATTGCCAACTGCTTCCCCCCCCCCCCACACCCTCTGACAACACTCCCCACACACATAGGCACACACATCTCATGCACAGGTGTGTGGGCTGGAGACGCAACTCCAGCCGTGTAAACACAAATCCACCTCCGCCAAGGAAAACCGCAGCTCTCTAAGGCGGGGGAAGAGGAGCTTGCCAAGGAGGCCAGCTTTGGCTTGTGGGCTCAGGTCGGGGCTGATGTAAGCCCTCGCGGGTGTTGCGCCAACGGCTGCGGAGAGAGCCTGGCATGCAAAAGCCAGGCGCGAGGAAGTGTTTGTCACCAGGCAATGGCGCTGGAAAAATAGGAAAATATTGATGATGTGCCCCACCCTTGCTTTGTTCCAACGTATCTCTGATCTTGGAAGCGAAGCAACCAATCCTGGTTAGTACGTACTTGCGTGGGAGGCCACCGACAAATACCTGGCTATGGGTACATCTACACCACTGGTTCCCAAGCTTTGGGCCTCTAGCTGTCTTGCAAGTCCCATTTTCCTGAGATGCTAAGTGAACGAAGGCCAGGTGTTTTGGACTTCAGCTCCCATTGTTCCCAATATCTAGTATGTTGGCTGGGTCCAAAACACCTCGAGGTCCAAAGCTTGAGAACCCATGATCTACACCAGGGGTAGGGAACCTATGGCTCGGGAGCCAGGGGTGGCTCTTTTCATGATTGCATCTGGCTCTCCAGAGCAGCCCGGGCCTCGGTTTCCCTCTCTCCTCTTCCTTTTTTCCTCCATTCTCACAAGGAAGGAGGGTGCGAGGAGGCGGAGGGAAGCCCCCGGGGCTGCTGCCGGGCATGCGCAGCACCCAGGAACATGGCAGAGGAGGCAGAGGCGCTCGTGCCCTCCTGCCCGCATACCCGGCAGCGGCCCCGGGGGCTTCCCTTCCTTCCTCCTCCTCCTCGCGCCCTCCTTCCTTGACTCAAGGCGCGAGGAGGAGGCGGCGGAGGGAAGCCCCACTCTCGGGGCCGCTGCCAGGCATGCATAGCACCCCTTGTCAAGGAAGGAGTGCCTCTGCCTCCTCCACCATGTTTGTGGGTGCCGTGCATGCTGGGCAGCAGCCCAGGAGTCAAGGAAGGAGGGTGCAAGGAGGAGGAAGAAGGAAGGGAGGCCCCGGGGCCGCTGCCAGGCATGCACAACCCCTAGGAGCATAGGGGAGGAGGCAGAGGCGGCTTGATTCCCAGCGCAGTTGCCGCCCCACAGCAGCCTTCATGCCAAAAGGTCACGTGAGCGTGGGAAGAAGGGCTCGGCACCTGGGGGAGGGGATGAAGGAGAAGCAGGGTTGGAATTAGGCCAGTCCTTGCTCCTTTTTCCTTTTTGGGGGCAAAGCGCGGGCAGTGGAAAGAAGGAATGTGGGGAGGGGGGTGCGGTAGAGGTTGGTTTGGGAGCGTAATTCCAAAGTGTGGCCTAGGGGGCCAAAAGGGGTTACTCCGGGCCTGCTCTATCTTGGCTAAGAAGCACCTATGACATTCATGGGATTGCCATAAGTCAACATGAAGGTGTATAGTATACACCAGGGGTGGGCAATTATTTTTTCCAAGGGGTCACAGGAGAGCCAAAAAATATTATGGAGGGCCGCACCTAAAGGCTGAACTACATTCTAATCTACATTATTTATTTATTTATTTACTATATTTATTATATACTACACATCATTAATATTAACATATTAATATATCAAGAAATATTCATATATTATTAGTATTAATATCATAATTATTATATTATAGTATATATATATATATAGACATTATAATATATTATAACATTATATTATATTATTATATTATAATAAAATTATTATAAAATAATAATAAAAACCACTAAAATAAAATAATATGAAATTCAAGAAGACAAGGTGTGAACCAAGATGGAGGCTGACATCCTCAAGAGAGGAAGGATCCCAAGATGGAATGGCCCAATGGACCCAGCCCAGAGGATGACAAAGCGGACCCAGCCGCCACCGCAGCAGAGCAGAGCAGAGCAGCAGACGATCGGAGGCTGCAGGCCTCTGCCCACTCTCGCCCCCAGCCATTCCCCAGCTGATCGCCCTGCCATGGAGTGCCAGTTGGCGACCCGAGGCGGCTGATCGCCCTGGCGACCCGGAAGACGCTGCAGGCCCGGATCGCCTCCCAGGATGCCAGGCACTCCAAAGCCGCCGCTCCTCCAATCGTTCTCTGGAGTGACGGGCTGTCTGCCGACGCAGGCCCCACAGTCTGCGATGGGATGGCGGCAGCGGCAGCCCTTCCTCTTGGCCCCGTCCCAGACGCCCTTCTCCCTGGGCCGGGCAGAATCAGCTGCCGGGCCACATCCGGCCCGCGGGCCGTAGGATTCCCAGGTCTTGTATACACACAAGATTTGATCTTGGGCCCTATTCTCCAAATGCTGTATACTAGAACTTTCAGCACATGAGAAAACGTGCTATTTTGGATGGTCACTCCCAGAATGCTCGGGATGGAAATCCAAAACAAAGGCCTTTTCCAAGCCCAGAAGGCCTGCCAAGCAACCCCAGGTGCCGCAGGATGCATTCCGCCTCCGAGTCTTCCTCGCCGACTGAATTTATGGGCTTTCCATGAGTTTACGAGCCGCCCGAAGACACAGATACACTGGGCCTCTGCCTACTTTTCGGATCATGAATGCTTAAGGTGGAGTTAACCAGGAGTCCCTGAAAACCAAGAGAGCTCTGCAAAATTCACTGTGGAACTTCTCCTTATTGAAAAAAAAGAATACCAGAAGGGCAACGAATTAAGCAAAATCAACCAGGTCGATAAGGTTTACCTGGCAGCGCAATCCACTAAAACAACGGCGTGCAATTCAACGCAAAGTTAAGCGTGCTTAAGCCCGGCGGTTTTAATTGGCTTAAGTGCACTTGTCGGAGCCAATTTCACAACTGATGAGGGCCATTTTTTTTAAAAAAAAGAATGATAAATAATAATAATACATCTACAAAGCTGCAAATGAGGGATGCTGCTATTTTGGTTTCTGGTGCATTACCAAACGGAAAAGGGGGGACGGGGGGACGAAAATGATGACGAATCGCTTTCCTTTCTGACAATGAGTAGTAAATTGTAAGCCAGGGCTGTCCAACTGGCGGCCCTGGGGCCGTACACGGCCCCCCAGACCCTTTCCTGTGGCCCCCTCATCTTTTTAATAAAAAATAAAAATAGGAAAATAAATTAAATAATAAAAATTTAAAAAATTACCCACTTCCGGGTTTGGGGAGGAAGTCTCGCGAGACCACGCCAGCCACGCGGATCTCGCGAGAGTAAAATCCCATGTACCTGGCGTAGTCTCGCGATAGTTAATACAGTTGCTGAAATTTCGGGATTCAGCGGCTATGCCAAGGCGAGGCCTGCGAGGAGCTCCGCCTGGGCCTGCTCCAGCTGCTGGCCACCCTGCTCGGCGCCAGCGAGGGCCCGGCCCTGGTTCCCTTCCTGCCCAAGGCCTCCGCTGCCTTCTGCACCGGCCTCCGGGACCCGTTCCCGCCCGCACAGAGGCAGGCCTGCGACACCATCGCCGCCTCTGCCCGCGCCTCCCCAGGTAATGAACCCACAGCCTCAGGGGTTGGGAGGGTTCCTCCAGGCAGGAAGCATTAATTATATTTTATTAATGTATGTATATCCCCTCCCTCCATCCATGTCCCTTTCTGATATTATTATATTTTATTAATGTATTTATATTCCCTCCCTGGAGCCGGGGGAGGGGGCAAAGCCAGGGAGGGGGCGGAGCCCGGGGCAGAGGCAGACCCTTTGGCCCCCCAGGTGATCAGTGACCGGAATTCCGGCCACAGGTCCGGTAGAAGTTGGACGGCCCTGTTGTAAGCTATGCGGCACACCTACTCCAGGTCTCGGGGAAGGAAAAGGACCCCTGCCGAAGCTCTATCGCTGCCAATTCTTGGAAGAGAATTGATGACGAAGAGACAAAAAGGCCGGTGATTAACGGCTGAATAATTTGGTGTCTAAAATAAAGCAAAGTGATCTTTTTTTTCCCCCTTTCCCTTTTATGCCCATTCCACTCATGTTCTCTTGACGGAGGTTTCCTAATTGCAGATCTCACGGCAAAGGTGGATTGAGATGAAGCTGTCTGAGCTTTAAAGTGGAATTTATTATTATTATTATTATTATTTCCAGTGTTTATACCCCGCTAGTTCTCAACCCCCGAGGGGGGACTCAGTGCGGCCTAACAGACGGCAACAATTCGATGCCACACAATACATAGTAAAACACAGTTAAAATTAAAATACATTAAAATACACCTAGAATTCAATGCATTAAAATACAGTTAATATTAAAAACATCATATACATAAACAATGTTCCAGCCAAAGTCTTAGATCTTAACCACCAATTTGCCAACTGACCAGTCTAAAGTGCCGTGTCGTGCTAGGGTGCAAACGCTTGGTCCCAAAGCCAGGATTTCACTCTTATTCTGAATGTTAGGAGGGATGAAGCTGATCGAATATCAATAGGAGTGCGTTCCACAGACGGGGGCCACCAGCGAGAGGCCCTCCTCTCGTCCCCCGCCAAACGCATTTGAGAGGTTGGCGGGGAGCGAGAGCAGGCCCCCCCCCCCCCGGATGATCTTAAATTACGAGGTGGGACATAGAGGCCGATGCGTTCGGACAAGTAAGCTGGGCCAGAACCGTATAGAGCTTTAAAGGTCAAAACCAGCACTTTGAATTGAGCTCGAATTGGACAGGCAGCCAATAGAGCTGACACAACAGGGGGTGGTATGCTCCTGTATGTAGCTCCCGTTAGTAATCTGGCTGCCGCCCGTTGGACTAGTTGTAGCTTCCGAACTGTCTTCAAAGGCAGCCCCACGTAGAGTGCGTTGCAGTAATCTATTCGGGATGTGACCAGAGCGTGGACGACCGTAGCCAGAGGTAAGGTAAGGTAAGATAAGAAAACACCAGGAATGTGGTGCAGCTGGCTAAGTGTCAGCTGCATAAGATCTCTCTGACCATGTGTTCGAGGCCTGCCCGGGTCGAGGTGGGTGCTCGACCTTTAAGTGTAGCCTGCTGCCGACCTTTGCAGCCCGAAAGACAGTTGCATCTGTCAAGTAGGAGATAAAGGAACCACATTAAGTGGGGAGGCAAATTTTGACTGAATTATGAGGCCATTAAAGAACTCCAGGAACGCTGAGGAATGCGGAAGGAACAACCAGGGAACGCTGAGAGATGAGGACTGCGTCAGCTGCCCCTGGTGGCCAGAGTTTGCCTCTGTTCGTCTATGTGTTGTGTATTGTGGAAAACAGGAGGGATTGTCTGCTGGTATGTGTACCTGTAATCCGCTCTGAGTCCCCTTCGAGGTGAGAAGAGCGGAATATCAATAAAGTAAATAAATAAATAAATATATTGTATATACATATAATATTGATAATATAATGTAATACAATATAATATGATATCATAATTATATATTTTATATTACATGTAATATTACTAATAATATTACAGTATGTTGTAGTACAATGTAATATATAATATTAATATTGTGTGCTATGGCAATAATATAATATATTCTATTTACATGTTACTTGTAAGCCCGACACTCTATGACACCAGATTATTTGCATAAAGGACTCAGATTGGCCAGCCTCAGAACTCCAACAATCTAAGGCACCAGACAGAGGGCATTGGTTGCCACTGAGGAACTATTTGCATAAAGGACTCTGATTGACCAGCAAAACAGAATGCAACTGAATGCTTGAGTTAGCCAAATGACAGTTTTTTTCCGTTGGAAATGGAATGTTCATTTTCTGGGAGGTGCGGAGGTGCCAAGGAATATGTGACAGCGTTTCGATAAATTGCCATTATGGGATTATTTGCATAAAGGACTCTGATTGGCCAGCCTCAGAACTCCAACATTCTACGGCCCACTGAAATGGTATTTGCATAAAGGACTCCAATTGGCCATCCACATTCCAACATTCTAAGGTGACTCAGAGGGGAAAGGAAAGGTCTCAGGCAGTCAAACACTGCGGCCCACAGCAGTGACGGATCAGGACCAAACTTGGCACACAGGGGCTCAATGGCCCACTTCACAACGTGACCTTCACCCAATGACCAATACAGACCAAAATTAGCACACAGAGCCCCCCCTTGACCCACTCAACACCCTGGTGCTGTTTCAAGGAGGACGGACCACAGATGATGGGACTTGAAATACTTTCACTCACCTTCCGAGACTGCTGCAACCCTCATCCAAAGAATGGTCAAGACCAAATGTGACACACAGAGCCGCCATGACCCACTCTACATCCTGGTGCTGTTTGGAGGGGGATGGACCATGGCCAATGGGACTTGCAGTACCTTCACTAAGTTCCTGAGACCACTGCAAGCCACATAAACATATAATAGGAACCAACCTTGGCACACAAGGCCTTCCTCAAATAACCCGGGCTAGTATAGATATAAAAACCCAATTTTCCTAGTTTCCAACAGACCTCACAACCTCTGAGGATGCCCGACATAGATGCAGGTGAAACATCAGGAGAGAATGCTTCTGGAACATGGCCAGTGAGCCTGGAAAACTCACAACAACTCAGTGATTCCAGCCATGAAAGCCTTCGACAATACAAGATGAAGTCGGTTGTGTAAAGGGATGTAAAAGAGAGAAAGGTGCCACGCCGGCAGCTTGGTTTCCGCACACGAATGCGACCTGACTGTTTGCGAGAACATCCTTTTAAAACCCTGCTTTTGTGGCAATCCAACCTGCAGGCACCTGAACACAAACGCGCCCCCGGGGCTTTCACAAAAAACAACCTGGCGGCGTGGCGTATGGAAGACATCAGCCCGGTGGAAAGTGGCACAAAGGCCCCCTCCCTGCCCGGCGCACGGCTGGCAGAGCATCTGCCCTGAGGGCTTTGCATCAGCGCAGTTACATCAATACACGGGAGTCAACACAAAGTGACAGCGGATTGTTGTAACTCAACAGCCGCTGCACCTGGCCGCCTGTTTCCCTGCTCTGTTGTCAGTGACAAAAGAGAGACAAGGGCCACCGCCTGAATCAATGGCTGAGCCACCTCTGCCGAGACAAAAGGGCAAGGCAGAGCCAGCCTCCGGCATCCAGCTGGCACCCGGCTCCTAGGTAACAAAGGCGCCTGCCATCCGGGGCTCGGCACCGTAATTGCTCTCAGCCAAACGGTCACGGAGGTGCCACCGCCGCCGCTGCCGGAGCCGCCTCATTGTCGGGAGCTGTTTATCTACAGTATCTCCTTGCACAACAGGGAAGGCCTGCCGGTTCATCCAGCTGTTCTTTTCTCCAGAGGTGGACCGGCAAGAGGGACAAAGGGGAGAAAATATCAGGCCACTGAAAGAGCGGAGAAGGAGCGGGACTGGAATCCCCCAAGGATTGCTTAAGGTGAAATGCTCCCCATCGCGCCAGGTGGGCAATTTCCGCCCTTTGCCCAGGCCATGTTTACAGACAAGCAGGTAATGGAGTGCACCTAGCAGTGGAAACAAAAGGGCTGCTCACTGGTCTAGGCCCCTATTCACTGTAATGGTTAGCAATCCCACTATTTTTCCCAACCATCAAGACAAATGGAAAGTCCCTAAATCTTGGAATTGCAAGGGACCAAAAAAAAGCATAAGATTTGCATTTTTTACATGTACAAAATCCTGGGGCACACCACCAACCAAAATGACACTAAATGACACTCTAACACAGTAATACATATAGTTAAGATGTTATTAAATGTATTTATACACTCAGTGTGAAACCTGGGCCTGTTTCGATGAACACAACATAGGTATCCTGACAGGAATGGCAGAAAGACACAAACTTCCCACACAGAACTCCCATAACCAAGAGAAAATACTATAAGAGTTTGGTGGGCATTGACCTTGGGTTTTGGAGTTGTAGTTCACCTATATCCAGGGAGCACTGTGGACTCAAACAATGTTGGATCAGGACCAAACTTGGCATGAATACTCAATATGCCCAAATGTGAACGCAGATGGAGTTCAGGGGATATAGACCTTGACATTTGGGAGTTGTAGTTGCTGGGATTTATAGTTCCCCTACAATCAAAGAGCATTCTGAACCCCACCAATGATAGAATTGGGCCAAACTCCCCACACAGAACCCCCAGGAGGCAGAGGAAGTTTGGGGAAAATAGACCTTGACATTTGGGAATTACGGTTTCTGGGATTTATAGTTAACACACAATCAAAGAGCATCATGAACTCTTGCAACAATGGAATTGAACCAAACTTGGCATATTGAACTCTCATTACCAACAGAAAGTACTGAAAGGATTTGCTTGGGAATTGACCTTGAGTTTGGAAGTTGTAGTTCGCCTACACCCAGAGAGCACTGTGGACTCAAATAACGTAATGTTATGTTGTTGTTTGTTTTCTATCCAGAATCACAATGTTGTAAGAAGGCTCACCACTTTAAGGTCCCTCAAACAGGCATGGGAAAACCTCGGCCCTCTGGGTGCTTTGAACTCCAACTCCCACCATTCCTAACAGCCCGAGGCCCTTTCCTGCTTAAGTGGCTGGGGGAAGGGGCCTGAGGCTGCTAGGAATGGTGGGAGTTGGAGTCCAAAACACCTGGAAGGCCCAAGTTTGCCCATGCCAGCTTTCGACAGAGACCTCATCCTCCCCCTTCCCCTTGGCGCCCTTTCTTCCCCCTCCTGCCGAACACTTACTTTTTCTTCTACACTGCCGCTTCTGCTGCCATCTTGATCCGAGGGGGCAGCACAAGTGTGTTCAGGAGGGGAAGGGGGAGGGAGGAAGACGTGACCCGTGCGGGCGCTACTGCGCAGACTCGCCCCAGGGCAAAGCCAGGCAAAACAGAGTGAGGCTGGGAAGAAGGGAGCCGAGTGGAGAAGAAAAAGTGTTCGGCAGGAGGGGGAAGAAAGGGGATTGGGGGTTCCCATTTCCCACGGCACACCTGATGATCGCTCATGGCACACTGGTTGGGAAACACTGCACTATAGCACTCGTTGAATATCGATGCCTTGGCTGCTAAACAAGACAGAGACAGTGACAGACAGGTTCCTCCACTATATGACCCCATAGGACTCTTGAGCTCAGGAGGCGTCACACAAACTGAAGGCAACAAGCAGAACGCATCTCAACAAAATCCCAACAAAGGATTTCCCCCAGGCAGCAACCAGCCAGGCTTTGAAGCTGCAAGGCTAATCTAGGAGGCCAACTGCAACATTCACACCTTCCTCAAGCAGACAAGAGTTCTTTCTCCCATCCTGGACATTATTCCACAGATAAATAAATATGTTAAACAGATGCTGGATGGCCCTCTGTAGGGGGTGCTTTGACTGTGCTTTTCCTGCATGGCAGGGGGTTGGGCGGGATTGCGGTCTCTTCCAACTCTTATGATTATATGATTCTCCCCTGAATGAAAACTATGAAATCTCCAAAATAAGGACAGTAAATAAAAGAACAACACTCAGAAAACAGGGGAATTCCAGTCGGGAAACAATCAGGGCCAGCTCTCACCTACCAACAAAGGCTTCACCACCTCTGAGGATGCCTGCCACAGATGCAGGCGAAACGTCAGGAGAGGAAAAACTCACAGCAACCCAGAACGTATCTCTGTTACGTCGGGGAGGACACTAGGTGAGAGAATGTCTCTTGTGCCCAAGATGCTACCGTTCTAACTTCGGCCCTTCCACACAGCTGTATCAAATGCACATTGAACTGGATTATATGGCAGTGTGGACTCAGATAATCCAGTTCAAAGCAGATCTTGTAGATCATCTCTTTCAATATTGCCGTGGCACACTAGTGGCAGTGCAGACGGACCTCCTGCTACAGGGCATTTCTCATTTGCTCTTTCCCCTCCTGCTGAACTCCTGCTGCTTGGGGGCAGAAGGCCAGGCAGTGGCCAAGAAAAAGAAGGGATCTATCATCCTTTGATTTCCCCAGCCAGCCTCCAATCTGCCATGACTCCCACCATGACCCTCGCCCCTCGCTCGCTGAAGCCGCGTGGAGGAGGAGCCCGCCCATTGAAGCCTGACCACCACTCATGCTCCTCCTCTGTACGAGAGGTGCAGCTGGGCGAGGGGGGGCAGGGCGCGGCCTGGCTCTGCCCCCCCCCCAGGCTTCGGCACTCCCAGCAGCTGCTCCAGCCTTGAAGGACAGTGCCAAGCCAGCATTGTGCTGGCTCTGGCACCGCTGGCTTGGCACTGCCCTTCAAGGCTGGAGCAGCTGCTGGGAGAGGTGAAGCCTGGGGTAAGGGGCGGGGCATGGCACAGCCTGGCTCCACCCCCTCCCCGGCTTCGGCGCTCCCAGCAGCTGCTCCCAGCAGGCCACCATCCCCCAGCCGTTCTTTACTGTGTTAGAGTGTCATTTTGTGTCATTTTGGTTGGTGGTGTGCCCCCGGATTTTTTTAATGTTAAAAGTGTGCCGCGGCTCAAAAAAGGTTGAGAAACACTGTTGTAGATCATCTGCCTTGATATTCTGGGTTGCATGGCGGTGCAGAAGGCACCTTACAGGGCATTCTCATTTGCTCTTTCTAAATTGGCACAAATTATTATTATTTGGGCAGATTGAGTATCCGTGCCAAGTTTGGTTCAGATCTATCATTGTTTGACTCCACAGTGCTCTCTGGATGTAGGTGAACTACAACTCCAAAACCCAAGGTACAGTACATGCCCACCAAACCCTTATAGTATTTTCAGTTGGTCATGGGAGTTCAGTGTGCCAAGTTTGGTTCAGTTCCATCGCTGGTGGAGTTCAGAATGCTCTTTGATTGTAGGTGAACTATAAATCCCAGCAACTACAACTCCCAAATGACAACGTCAATTCCCAACCCCACCAGTATTCAAATTTGGGCGTATTGGGTATTTGTGCCAAATTTGGTCCAGTGAATGAAAATCCATCCTGCAGATCAGATATTTACCTTACAATTCGTAACAGTAGCAAAATGAAGTAGAAACGACAACAATGTTACAGTTGGGGGTCAGCACAACACAAGGAACTGCATTAAGGGGTCACGGCATTAGGAAGGCTGAGAACCATTTCCCTAAGGGCCACCTACCGTGGAGTTTTCTGGGGCTGAGAGCATGTGACTTGCAATGAGTTTCCTTCTCCAGTTGGAGAGATGGACCCTGGTCTCTGGAGTCAAAGTCCAACAGTCAACCACCACATTGCAAAGGTCCTTTTTTTCCAAATAGTTGAATCCGGCTAAGATGGAGATCCTGTGGCTGGGCCATCCGGGTACGGGTGGGGTTCAGCTTCCAACCCTGGACGGCGCGGCACTATGCCCGTCGTCAGGTGTTAAAAGCCTAGGTGTCACCTTGGACTCTCAACTGACGATGGAAACATATATTTCCATCGTCAGCAGAGTAGCATTTTTCCATCTCCGCCGGGCGAGGAAGCTGGTCCCCTACCTGTCCTGCCACGACCTAGCTACAGTGGTCCAAGCCACGGTCATCTCAAGACTAGACTACTGTAATGCTCTGTACATTGGCCTTCTTCTGTCCGTGATCCGGAAACTTACGCTGGTGCAGAACGCTGCAGCGCGTTTGTTTGCAGGCTTACCAGCACGCTGCCACGTCACGGCCATCCTGCGCGAACTGCACTGGCTTTCTATAGAATTCCGGATCACCTTCAAAGTGTTGGTGTTGACCTTTAAGGCCTTGAATGGTCTGGGGCCAGTGTACCTAAGGGACCGCCTTTCCCTATATTGTCCCCCCAGACCACTGCGTTCAGAGACTCACAACCTCCTAGAGATCGCGAGTTGTAGAAGCTTTCGTCTGACTGCAACAAGGAGGAGAGCATTCCGTGTTATCGCGCCAACTCTCTGGAATGCTCTCCCGCCTGAGGTTCGCGCCTTGCCCAGTCTGCTGGCCTTTAGGAAGGCCTGCAAGACCTTACTGTTCAAACAGGCATTTGATTGCTAACCCCACGGGCACTGTATTGCAGACATTACAGCCCTGCGTGACGTGACTTAGTCATTAGCTGTGAATGCAATGAGTTTTATACATGTAATGTTTTTATCCTTTTTAATGGTGCTATTAGGTGTTATTAGATATAGATGCGCGGTTTGTATATGTGATTTTATCTGTATTTATTTGTATCCTAATTGCTGTGAGTCGCCCCGAGCCGCATGGGAGTCGGACAAGTCGAAACAAATAAAAATAAATCTATATATATAAAGGAAGAGTCGTCATGGAACGACCGTCCCAAACAGAGAAACCTTACAACGCAGAGACACCAAACTTGCCAACAGAAATAGGCCTCAGACAAGGTACGTTTGTAGCAAAGAAACTTTCCCCCACAAAACCTAAAAGGCCCCCAAAACAACGAGTAAAAAAGCTACATTTCCCAGCATCCTCCGGGGCTGCCAACGACTCTCCCAGCCTCTACATTCTGACAACATGATTGGCTGCCAATAAGGGCGGATTTCCGACCCACAATAAACTGTCAGAGGAGGATAAGGCAAAGGGCTGAGGCACAAACACAAACACCCAATTCACTTCCCACAGAAAATTTACACCCCTACAAATCACAGACCACGCCCAAAATTGACAGTAAGGCTTCATTAACTTAATTTCCCTGACTAGGCCTCACTTAATGGAATGCTGTTTACGCTCTGAATTGACAGTAAGGCTTCATTAACTTGATTCTCCCGACTAGCCCTCAGCTCATTGGACATTGCGTATGGCCTGAATTGACAGTAAGGCTTCATTAACTTGCTGTTCCTGACTAGGCCTCAGCTCATGGGACACTGTGTATGGCCTGAATTTACAGTAACCTACCTTGGCACACAGAGCCCCTATGACCCACGCTACATTCTACTACAGTTTGGAGGAGGGTGGACCATGGATTATGGGACTTGAAGTACCTCCATGGATAATGGGATTTGTAGTACTTCAAAACCCATCATTCCCCACAGACCACTGTGGCCCAGAACCAAGACCGATAAAGACCAAACTTGGCAAACAATGCCCCCCAAGACCTACACTCCATCCGACTGCAGATTAGAGGAGGACACACCATGGATAATGGGATTTCAAGTACCTCCACTCACTTCCAAAGCACCCCACCCACACACGCATCAACCTCTACATCAACACAGCAGACGGAAAGACAAAAAACATTGTATATCCACAAGCTATGCAGAACGCCAGCAACAGCACACAACAACAACTCCACAGGACTCCAACATCCCACCCACCAAAACAACCCACAACAACACAGCCATGACCCCAACAACACCATAACTAACAACAACTCCAACCCTTACATACTCAGACTTCCTCGCATCTCCAAAATAGGGCACAGCAACGCGTGCCGGGTACAGCTAGTAAATAAATAAATAAATAAATAAAATAGGTATTCTCAATAGATATGGGATTCAGCTTGCAGGACTCCGGTTTGGCACTCCCATCTTTCTTCAGGTGCTTAATAGAGAGTGAGCAAATGGTCAAATGAAGCCATGAGCCTGTTTCTCACCTCCCTGCTGCCTCTACCCCCTTGGCTCCCCAGGGCTTTGACCTTTTTTCTCTTCCTGCAGGTGCTAATGTTTCACTTTTGGGGTCCAGTTTTAGGTGGAACCAAGGCCCCTTCCACTCCATCCCGCCCACCCACCCAAGATGCCTCACACGGGACCCCCAAAACCGCTCCGATCGACACACTCCGATCACAAGGTGGGAAACGTGATAAGAGCTTTCTGCGAGGGGCTGATAAATATCCCCGGCAGCGAGGAGATGAATCCAACCAGAAGCTAATAGTGTCTGTCAGCGGAGTCCGGGCAGAGCGCATTCCCGATGGCAGGGGACGCCGACAGGAAGCGACAGGGCAACTGAGCCGAAAGTGACAGGCCAGCCACAAAGAGCGTGTCCCCTGTAAGTGACGATAAATTGCAGGAAGGAAGGGAGGAAAAAGACCAGAAAGATGGGTGAGTGTGAGAGAGGGGGGGTAGCGACGGTGGCGGCGGCAGAAGGGAGGGCTGGAGTGTGAAGAGAGGAGCTAAATCAGTTGTTTAGCCTACCTACCACATGCTGACAGGGCAAATGTGAAGGCTTTTATAGCTGCCTCGGTTTTCATTTGCAGTTATTCATAGCAGGGCCAGCCTGCTTTATCTCACTTACATTATGTGCAACCACAATGCCAGGCCCTTGCACCGCAATGTGCTCTCCATGCTCCCTGGGAATGCAAGGGGAGGATGGGGAGAGAGAGAGATATTAATGTGCTAATGTCACCCTGCCAAAGGCCAGAAGGAAAGGATGCGGCCTTTGCCCCTCCTGGAACTGGAACGGAGGAATGAAAAATCGCCAAGAGGAGGAGAGAGAAACTTGGTGGCTCAAAATCACAAGTGGGGGCATGGCACACTTGTTCACAAGCAGCACCGAGCTCTGGTGGCACACTCACACTCAGGAAAAACAAAGCCATGGGAACGTGGAGAGTCACTCTCAGCCACACTCAGCTCTGAGTTAGTGTTCAACCACAAGTCACAGCCTAACAAGGAAAAGCAAAGGCAGATCCACTCTGAACAAAGTGGTCTGCAAATACTAATATTTATTTATTATTTATTTATTTACTTTATTTCGGGGGAGCTGTGGCAATGACAACATTCACACTTGCCTCAATTTATTTATTTACTTACTTACTTTATTTCTATTCCGCCCTTCTCACCCCGCAGGGGGACACAGGGCGAATTGCAATGTACACATCACATTTAGACACACAAACACACAAGACAGACAGAGGCAATTCAACATCTGGCCACCAGGGGGAGCTGTGGCAATGACAACATTCACACTTGCCTCAATTTATTTATTTACTTACTTACTTTATTTCTATTCCGCCCTTCTCACCCCGCAGGGGACTCAGGGCGAATTACAATGTACACATTACATTTAGACACACAAACACACAAGGCAGACAGAGGCCATTTAACACCTGGCCACCAGGGGGAGCTGTGGCAATGACAACATTCACACTTGCCTCAATTTATTTATTTATTTACTTACTTTATTTCTATTCCGCCCTTCTCACCCCGCAGGGGACTCAGGGCGGATTACAATGTACACATTACATTTAGACACACAAACACACAAGACAGACAGAGGCAATTCAACATCTGGCCACCAGGGGGAGCTGTGGCAATGACAACATTCACACTTGCCTCAATTTATTTATTTATTTACTTACTTACTTTATTTCTATTCCGCCCTTCTCACCCCGCAGGGGGACTCAGGGCATTACATTTGCAATGTACACATTACATTTAGACACACAAACACACAAGGCAGACAGAGGCCATTTAACACCTGGCCACCAGGGGGAGCTGTGGCAATGACAACATTCACACTTGCCTCAATTTATTTATTTATTTATTTACTTTATTTCTATTCCACCCTTCTCACCCCGCAGGGGACTTAGGGCGAATTACAATGTACACATTACATTTAGACACGCAAACACACAAGGCAGACAGAGGCCATTTAATATCTGGTCACCAGGGGAAGCTGTGGCAATGACAACATTCACACTTGCCTCAATTTATTTATTTATTTACTTTATTTCTATTCCACCCTTCTCACCCCGCAGGGGACTCAGGGCAAATTACAATGTACACATTACATTTAGACACACAAACACACCAGACAGACAGAGGCAATTTAACATCTGGCCACCAGGGGGAGCTGTCGCGCTCCTTCATTCCTCAGCGTGTTTCCTGGAGATCTTTTTATGGCCTCGTAAACCAGTGGCCCCTTGGAAAAATAATTGCCCACCTATGTTCTATGGACATTGAAGGAGGGTTTTTTTTTACCAATCTCTTGAGGTTATTTTCTCAAAACTAAGATTGCCCCAAGTAAAACAAAAATCTAGCAGAAGCAAACTGCAAGTTGAATGCCTTGCCAGAAGTCTGCACTTCCAAACATATGGCCAAACATAAACCTTTGGTAACTTGACCCCATCATGATGATGATGGTGATGCCAGACCCATGTCAGAGTTGGGGGTCACCATCTTATCCCACCCCAATGATGTTTCTTTCCACTGAGACCATGCCATTTGCGCAGCCAACCCATGCATTTCCTTCTCCACAAAGGAAACCCAAATGGACAGGATGTATGGAGCCAGATCAGTTTGCCAGGAAGGGGACGAAACCCTGCTCTTGTAAGATAGGAAAAACCACAAAAGCCTTGAACCAACTGGAGAGGGAGAAAGATAACGCAGGAAGGAACTGGCCAAACCACCTCCGAGCACCCCTTGCTTAAGGAAACCCTACAAAACAAGTGAGGTCACCATAAGGTGAGTTGAAGGCAGAGATACTCAAGAAAACCGTAAAGGTGGCTTCAAGTCATCAGTCAACTCGTGGGCTCAGAAATTGCTTTCGCTGGACCAAATTTGGCGCAAATACCCTATACGCCCAAATTTGAATACTGTGTTTGAGGAGGGTGTCGATTTTGTCATTTGGGAGTTGCAGTTGCTGGGATTTATAGTTCACCTACAATCAAAGAGCATTCTGAACCTCACCGCAACGATGGAATTGGGCCAAACTTTCCACACTGAAACTTTCCACACTGTTAGTGCGAGCCTCCCTGAAGCCTCACACGCTCTCCTCTCGCCCACACTCAGAGCCGGACGAAGGTAATTTCAAATGGTACGCAAACCTTTTGCCGCCCCCTCACTCTCCATGAGCACATGTGCCGGTGGTGCGCCGGTGTGTGCATGCGCAGGCCAGCTTCACGCATGCGCACCAGTGTGCGCATGCGCAGGGACAGCTAGTTTGGCGCATGCGCCATTCAAGCGGGCGCAACACCAAATGGATGGTGACACAAAACGCACTCCAGGAGGCCAAAAAGAAGGACGTTTTGCAGCTGGAGGCGGGAGGCGCCCTTACCTTCCCGCTGGAGTGGTACTTATTGATCTATTCCTATTTGCATATCTTTGAACTGCTAGGTTAGCAGAAGCTGGGGCTAACAGTGGGAGCTCACCCTACTCCCCAAATTCAAACCTGCGACCTTTCGGTCAGCAATTTCAGCAGCTCAGCGCTTTAACCCACTGCGCCACCGAGGGCTCCTTAACATAAACAGTATAGGGCAGGGGTGCCCACACTTTTTCAGCACGCGAGCTACTTCTAATAAAACCAAGTCAGAAAGATCTACCTACCTCCTCAAGGCTGGAGAGGGGGGGGAGGAGCTTGGCACGGCCTGGCTCCGCCCCCTCTGGCTTTCTGCTCTACCAGCAGCTTCTCCAGTCTTGAGGATGGCAATGCCAAGCCAGCCTTGTGCTAGCTATGCCACCACTGGCTTGGCATTGCCATCCTCAAGCCTGGAGAAGCTGCGGAAGCCAGAGGGGGGCGGAGCCAGGCCATGCCAAGCCCCGCCCCTCCCCCTCTGGCTTTGGAACTCCCAGCAGCTTCTCCAGGCTTGAGCATGGCAATGCCAAGCCAGTGGTGGCATAGCTAGCACAAGGCTGGCTTGGCGCTGCCATCCTCAAGCCTGAGAAGCTGCTGGAAGTGCTGAAGCCGGGGGAGGGGCGGGCTTGGCCTGGCTCCGCCCTCTCTGAGAAGCGCCCCATCCTGGGATCGACCTCCTTCGGTCCTGGGATCGACCGTTCGATCGCGATCGACTTCCTGGGCAGCCCTGGTATAGGGGATGAAACCCATTCACAGAGCCTGCTTGCTACTGTCTTCGTCTTGGAAATAGATCTTCGAATGTATTTCCATTCCCTTATAGCAGTGTTTCTCAACCAGTGAGCCGTGAGCGATCATCAGGTGTGCCGTGGGAAATTGGCACTCTCCCCTCTCCTAGCAGCCCCCTCACAGGTTTCCAAGAAACAAATTGAGCCTCTCCACTTGGAAATGTTTTTTTAAACTATTTTACTGGATTTTTTGAGAGTCCCCCCCCCAGAAACTGTTTATAACAGCTTCATGACATCCATAGTTAACTGGAAGCAAGTTTCACTCAGGGTGAAATTTCACAAAGGTCTGGAGAACAAGCTCTATGAGGAGCGGCTTGAAGAGCTGGGCATGTTTAGCCTGAAGAAGAGAAGGCTGAGAGAAGACATGATAGCCATGTATAAATATGTGAGAGGAAGTGAGAGGAACATGTTGTGTTCATCGAAACAGGCCCGGGTTTCACACTGAGTGTATAAATACATTTAGAAACATATTAACTGTATGTATTACTGTGTTAGAGTGTCATTTTGTGTCATTTTGGGTTAGTATTAGTATGTTTTGTGTGTGTGTGTCTTTCTGCCATTCCTGCCAGGATATCTATGTTGTGTTCATTGAAAGAGGCCCAGGTTTCACACTGAGTGTATAAATACATTTAGAAACATATTAACTATATGTATGACTGTGTTAGAGTGTCATTTTGTGTCATTTTGGGTTAGTATTAGTATGTTTTGTGTGTGTGTGTCTCTCTGCCATTCCTGCCAGGATATCTATGTTGTGTTCATGGAAACAGGCCCAGGTTTCACACTGAGTGTATAAATACATTTAGAAACATATTAACTATATGTATTACTGTGTTAGAGCGTCATTTTGTGTCATTTTGGTTGGTGGTGCGCCCCAGGATTTTGTCAATGTGAAAAATGTGCCGTGGCTCAAAAAAGGTTGAAAAACACTGCCTTGTAGGAAGGCGCAAGGCCTGGCTAGCTGGACCCCTTGAATGGCTAGTCCGCACCTTCCCTTCGCCTCCCCTCCAGAGCGGACTTTAATGGGCTCAGCGCAAGGAGCCCTTAATTCATAGCCGGCCTATAATTGATGTTTATAGGAAGGAGCTCTTACAGTTTCTCGGGGCTGGAGATGAAAGCAATCAGTCAGCTCTTTGCCTTTGGAAAAAATACAAATAAGAGCAGGAGGGATGGGGCGGAGAGAGTGGGAGCGAGCGAGCGACGGAGGGCATAGGACAGATTTGCAAACACACACACACACCTATTTGTATATTTTTAGCAATATAGACATCTCTCTCCTGGAAGAAAAAAAAACCAGGTAGCAAACAGATCATCAAGCTGGGGCTCCGAAGCTGAAACAAGCAGGCGATGGCGCCGATCTCGAGGCAATCATAAAAACGAAAAGATGCGACAAGGACGGAGGCAAGGAGGGAAGGTGTTCTCCCCAATTTCATTATAATCCCCCCCATACACATACACACTCTGAGGCTTGTTAGCTCAGCATCAAGGAGGGGAATGCCAACCGCGGGGCCCTCCGACAAGAGAGGTTATTTAATCGGTGTCACAGTGAGTGTGCGTCGCACTTGTTTTGCGTTTAACGTGTGCCAAAATCCCCATGGAGACAGGCTAACAGGGCAGCGTTCGGCTCGCTGGAAGTGTCGGCGAGCATCTATTTGGAAGGGGACGATGACGATGGAGAAGCTGCCATTTAATGTCACTATTCACCCCCCCCCCCCCAATGAGAACAAAATACACCTCTGAGGAAGTCTTTGGGCCAGTGTTTCTCAACCTTCCTAATGCTGCGACCCCTTAATACAGTTCCTCATGTTGTGGTGACCCCTAACCATAACATTATTTTCATTGCTACTTCATAACTGTATTTGGAGGGGGGGGTTGGGTTGATTTTGTCATTTGGAAATTGTAGTTGCTGTGATTTATAGTTCACCTACAATCAAAGAGCATTCTCAACTCACCAACGATGGAATTGAACCAAACTTGGAACACAAAACTCCCATGACCAACAGCAAATACTGGAAGGGTTTGGTGGGCATTGACCTTGAGTTTGGGAGTTGTAGTTCACCTACATCCAGAGAGCACTGTGGACTCAACAATGATGGATCTGGACCACACTTGACATGAATCCTCAATATACCCAAATGTGAACACCGGTGGAGTTTGGGGAAAATAGATCTTGACATTTGGGAGTTGTAGTTGCTGGGATTTATAGTTCACCTACAATCAAAGAGCATTCTGAACTCACCAACGATGGAATTGAACCAAACTTGGAACACAAAACTCCCATGACCAACAGCAAATACTGGAAGGGTTTGGTGGGCATTGACCTTGAGTTTGAGAGTTGTAGTTCACCTACATCCAGAGAGCACTGTGGACTCAACAATGATGGATCTGGACCACACTTGACATGAATCCTCAATATACCCAAATGTGAACACCGGTGGAGTTTGGGGAAAATAGATCTTGACATTTGGGAGTTGTAGTTGCTGGGATTTATAGTTCACCTACAATCAAAGAGCATTCTGAACTCACCTACGATGGAATTGAACCAAACTTGGAACACAAAACTCCCATGACCAACAGCAAATACTGGAAGGGTTTGGTGGGCATTGACCTTGAGTTTGGGAGTTGTAGTTCACCTACATCCAGAGAGCACTGTGGACTCAACAATGATGGATCTGGACCACACTTGACATGAATCCTCAATATACCCAAATGTGAACACTGGTGGAGTTTGGGGAAAATAGATCTTGACATTTGGGAGTTGTAGTTGCTGGGATTTATAGTTCATCTACAATCAAAGAGCCCCTTGCACCCTACCAATGATAGAATTGGGTCAAAATTCCTACACAGAACCCTCATGCCTTGAAGGCACTAGCTGGCGTGAGCCTCCATCCCACCTCACACACTCTCCCTCACCCACACATGCGCATCATGCTGCCATGCGCCAAGCACGCCTGCTCTCCCTCCCGCTTGAGTCTCAGAATCAGCCCTCCCCTTGGCTGGGAGGCCTGCCAATCACAGCAGAGGAGAGCTTTAGGTGGGAGAATTAGCAGTCTGTTTCCAAAAAGAAAGAGAAGGAAAAGCGGAGGCATCCTCAACCTTCTCTGCCAAAGGGCTTCCTAAGACCATCAGAAATACATGTATTCTGATGGTCTTTGGCGACCCCTCTGAAACCCTCTCGCGACCCCCTGGGGTCCCGACCCCAGGTTGAGAAACACTGCTTTGGACAATGGTGCCTTTTCCCGCCTCCAAAAGCTACACTAATGGAAGGAAAGGGCTCCAAACGAGGTAGGCTGTTCGGAATTGTATGAGTCATAGTCCAAAACACCTGGAGGGCCAATGTTTGCCCAGGCCTGAAATATCTGCATATATACATATATGCATATAGGTTCCAAAATCTGGAACACTTATCTTACTGATTCCAGATGAGAGATAGTCGACTTATACATTTATGTTTAACTAGCTGTGCCCTGCCACGCGTTGCTGTGGCCTAGAGCAGTGTTTCCCAACCTTTTTTGAGCCGCGGCACACTTTTTACATTTGCAAAATCCTGGGGCACACCACCAACTAAAATGACACAAAACGACACTCTAACACAGTAATACATATAGTTAATATGTTTTTAAAATGTATTTATACACTCAGTGTGAAACCTGGGCCTGTTTCGATAAACTCAACATAGATATCCTGGCAGGAATGGCAGAAAGACACAAACTTCCCACGGAGAACTCCCATAACCAAGAGAAAATGCTATAAGGGTTTGGTGGGCATTGACCTTGAGTTTTGGAGTTGTAGTTCACCTATATCCAGAGAGCACTGTGGACTCAAACAATGTTGGATCAGGACCAAACTTGGCATGAATACTCAATATGCCCAAATATGAACGCAGATGGAGTTCAGGGGAAATAGACCTTGACATTTGGGAGTTGTAGTTGCTGGGATTTATAGTTCCCCTACAATCAAAGAGCCTTCTGAACCCCACCAATGATAGAACTGGGCCAAACTCCCCACACAGAACCCCCAGGAGGCAAGAGGTGGTCTCTTCTTGGGGAAAGGGAGGCGGGCCTTCCCAATGCATGGAGAGGGAGAGACCAAGTAGACAATGGGTGGGGAGGGGGGGTGGTTGTAATTTTGTGCCTTTATCGAGGTAGGTTTCTTAGGGTTTTTATACTTCAACACACTAGAGTCTCCCCCTCCCCCCCCTTCCTGGAGGTTCCGATTTCCCACGGCACACCTGATGATCGCTCACGGCACACTAGTGTGCCCCGGCACACTGGTTGAGAAACACTGGCCTATAGTAAGAATTTTCGAAGTAGAGGTAGATATCTGGACTATTATGAAAGAGAGAAACTACCTATTTCTTCCCCCCTTTTTCTTCCCCCTCCCCTTTCTCTCCTTTCTCCCTTCTCTACCTCTCTTTTATTCCTTCTTTCACTCTTTGGTTTCATCCTTCCTTCTTTCTTCCTTCCCTTCCTTCCCTCCCCTTTCTCTACTTTTTCATCTCCTTTCTTCCCTCTCTGTTTCCTTCCTTCCTTTCACTTTTTCTTTCCTTTTCTCCTCCATTACTTCTTTACCACTTTCCTGCCTTTCCTTTCCTTTTTCTTTCCTTTCTACTTTCTCTTCTTCCTTCCTTTCTACCTCTTTCTTTCTTTCCTTCCTTCCCTCTTTCCTTCCTTCCCTCCCCCATCCTTTCCTCTCTCCTTTCTTCCTGTCTGTCCTCCTTTCTTCCATCTTTACCTCTTTCCTGCCTTTCCTTTCCTTTTTCTTTCCTTTCTACTTTCTCTTCTTCCTTCCTTTGGAACCTCCTTCCTTCCTTCTCTCCCTCCCTCTTTCCTTCCTTCCCTCCCCCCCATCCTTTCCTCTCTCCTTTCTTCTTGTCTGTCCTCCTTTCTTCCATCTTTACCTCTTTCCTGCCTTTCCTTTTTCTTTCCTTTCTACTTTCTCTTCTTCCTTCCTTTGGAACCTCCTTCCTTCCTTCTCTCCCTCCCTCTTTCCTTCCTTCCCTTTCCCCTCCCTCCTTCTCTCCTTTCTTCCTGTCTGTCCTCCTTTCTTCCATCTTTACCTCTTTCCTGCCTTTCCTTTCCTTTCTACTTTCTCTTCTTCCTTCCTTTGGAACCTCCTTCCTTCCCTATTTCCTTCTTTCCCTTTCCCCTCCCTCCTTCTCTCCTTTCTTCCTGTCTGTCCTCCTTTCTTCCATCTTTACCTCTTTCCTGCCTTTCCTTTCCTTTTTCTTTCCTTTCTACTTTCTCTTCTTCCTTCCTTTGGAACCTCCTTCCTTCCCTATTTCCTTCTTTCCCTTTCCCCTCCCTCCTTCTCTCCTTTCTTCTTGTCTGTCCTCCTTTCTTCCTTCTTTACCTCTTTCCTGCCTTTCCTTTCCTTTTTCTTTCCTTTCTACTTCCCTTGTCAAAGGGAAAGGAAGGAATGCTCACTAGGCGGAAGGAAGGGGGTGTGCAGTGAGGAAGTGGGGGCGGGGCCAGAATGGGGAAGGGGCGGGGCTGGGGCTGGAGTAAGGGTGGGGCCAGATGGGGACGGGGCCTCTTTTTGCCCCTCCTCCACATCTCCCTCCCTTGCCAAAGGGAAAGAAGGAAGGAACGCTCGCTAGAGAGAAGGAGGGGGTGTGTGGCGAAGGAAAGAGGGCGGGGCCAGAACGGGACAATGGAGGATCTGTATTTTGTTAATTTAGTGAATTTTGAGGGGTTCTTTGGGGGTATTTTGATTGTTGGTCACACCTTGCGTTGTGAGACGTTTTGCTGCCAAATTTGGTGGATATTGGCCCCGTAGTTTTTTTGTTTTGAAGGTACTCACAACGACAACAGCATTTTAATATATACTAGCTTTACCCGGCCACGCGTTGCTGTGGCGTTGGGAGACACCTGCCCATAGACACCTCCAAGGCCATTCGTAAGCCAAAGAGCCGGCACTGCCCATAGACACCTCCAAGGCCATTTGGCCTGCTTGCCTGCACAGCTCACCTCTATTTGTAAGTCAAAGAGCCAGCGCTCCAGGAGGCCTTTCCTTCCTTCGTTCTGTTGATGGGCGGGGCCTGCTGATTGGAGGTTGGAGGGGGTGAAGTGCCTCGCAGAAGGTGTTGTTGTTTTCGTTTGGGAGGGGTGAGAATAGGAGCTGTTTCGCGCGCCTGGGCCATGGGCGGCTTTTTTTTTCTGGTGCAGGGATTTCTGGGACTTGTAGTCCCAAGGGTTTTAAGGGTTTTGGCCGTTGCCTCAAAATTTGGGGGGGTTCGTGGCAAACATACCTCGTTGGGTTGTGAGTGTATGTGGTCTGGTTTTGTGTGTCTGCGTTGTGTGGTTTTGCTGCCTATAAGCTTATAACCACGGATGTTACATTTATATATATATAGATAGATAGTTTCCCCACTCCATTTCCTCTGCCCGTTCCAACTTCAACTTTACGAACTGTTGCTTCCAACTTCCTTCCTGATTGCCACTCTTGAACTCACCCATCCTTTCATCTTTTCTGTGCCACTTTGCAATATGAGTGTTATTGATCGATTTGAGAGCGTTATAACAATTCTTCCTCAGTTTTCTGGCGCAGGGGTTTCTGGGACTTGTAGTCCCAAGGGTTTTTTAAGGGTTTTTGGCCATTGCCTCGACGTTGGGGGGGTTCTTGGCAAACATACCTCGTTGGGTTGTGAGTGTATTTGGTCTGGTTTTGTGTGTCTGCGTTGTGTGGTTTTGCTGCCTATAAGCTTATAACCACGGATGTTACATTTTTATATATATAGATAGTTTCCCCACTCCATTTCCTCTGCCCGTTCCAACTTCAACTTTACGAACTGTTGCTTCCAACTTCCTTCCTGATTGCCACTCTTGAACTCACCCATCCTTTCATCTTTTCTGTGCCACTTTGCAATATGAGTGTTATTGATTGATTTGGGAGTGTTATGACCATTCTTCCCCAGTTTTCGGGCGACGTGTTCGCTTTGTCCACGGAAGCACTTACTTGCCTTGCTTGCGATCTATGCCATTTTGCAGCTTGGCCACTTTAGCACCGCCGTGGCTTACCGCTCCATTCTGGTGGTCGGTTTCAACGCCCCGCCTTTGGCTCTCCAAAGCCTCAAAGGTCCGGGAAGAGACCAATTTGTGCCTCTTTGCCTTGTGGTGACCCAGTTATCAGAGATGTGTCCACCTTCTGTAGCCCTGCCGAGCCTGTTGCTAACCGAACCCGGGCGCTGCAGAGCTGTGTTCGCGGCAGCCCTGTCTGGGGAGCCGTTCGTTACCAAATCCTTGTAGGGGAAAAAATGGTGCTAAATTGAATCAATCCATCTTGGAAATGACTTTTGTCAGCTCCTGTCAAGGAAAGCGTCTGGAGGGGAGAGCAGGGAGGCGGGCGGGCAAAGGCGAACGCTGCCTTCATGCCAGGCAAAGGGACCAGGGATGGACCCCATAGACTCCAACCCAATGCTCGCCTTTTTGGGTTCAATGACCTCATTGCAATGAGGGTGCGCATTAGATTTGTGTAGTATGGTCACCTCAGTGCAGGACCAAAGCAAAAGGGGAAGCTGCTTCAGGAGCTACACCTCGGGGGCGTCACCTCTCATTTAATGGTCCCGGCTCAAGGCTACTAAATCCCGGGATATGTCGTTTGTTGAGCCACCAATTGTTGTTGTAGTCTGTTGAGTCTCCATTTGTGGGAGTTGTAGTTTGTTGGGCCGCCAATTGTGGGAGTTTGTTGAGCCACGAGTTGTGGGAGCTGTAGTTTGTTGAGCCGCCAATTGTGGGAGTTGTAGTTTGTTGGGCCGCCAATTGTGGGAGTTTGTTGAGCCACGAGTTGTGGGAGCTGTAGTTTGTTGAGCCGCCAATTGTGGGAGTTTGTTGAGTCATGAGTTGTGGGAGCTGTAGTTTGTTGAGCCGCCAATTGTGGGAGTTGTAGTTTGTTGGGCCAGTAGTTGTGGGATTTATAACTTGTTAAGCCAGTAGTTATAGGATTTGTAGTTTGTTGAGCTGCCAATTGTGGGAATTGTAGTTGTTGGGCCACCATTTGTGGGATTTGTAGTTTATTGAGGCACCATTTGTGGGAGTTGCAGTTTGTTGAGCTGCCATTTGTGGGATTTTTAGTTTGTTGGGCCGCCAATTGTGGGAGTTTGTTGAGCCACGAGTTGTGGGAGCTGTAGTTTGTTGAGCTACCAATTGTGGGAATTGTAGTTGTTGGGCCACCATTTGTGGGATTTGTAGTTTGTTGAGGCACCATTTGTGGGAGTTGCAGTTTGTTGAGCTGCCATTTGTGGGATTTTTAGTTTGTTGGGCCGCCAATTGTGGGAGTTTGTTGAGCCACGAGTTGTGGGAGCTGTAGTTTGTTGAGCCACCAATTGTGGGAGTTTGTTGAGTCATGAGTTGTGGGAGCTGTAGTTTGTTGAGCCGCCAATTGTGGGAGTTGCAATTTGTTGAGCCACCATTTGTGGGAGTTGTAGTTTGTTGGGCCAGTAGTTGTGGGATTTATAACTTGTTAAGCCAGTAGTTATAGGATTTGTAGTTTGTTGAGCTGCCAATTGTGGGAGTTTGTTGAGCCACGAGTTGTGGGAGCTGTAGTTTGTTGAGCTACCAATTGTGGGAATTGTAGTTGTTGGGCCACCATTTGTGGGATTTGTAGTTTGTTGAGGCACCATTTGTGGGAGTTGCAGTTTGTTGAGCTGCCATTTGTGGGATTTTTAGTTTGTTGAGCCACCAATTGTGGGAGTTTGTTGAGCCACAATTTGTGGGAGCTGTAGTTTGTTGAGCTACCAATTGAGATTTGGTTTGGTTGTTTGTGGTGCTGATTCCAAACTGCATTGAATAGTCCTTATTAGCTCTAGTTTCGGATACAAGACATATGCTATCCAACAGGGCCGTAGCCAGGATTTTGATTCGGGGAGGGCTGAGTTTGACTCGGGAGGGGCTGAGTCTGAGTAAGAGAGGGACTACCCTACCAAACCTTTTGTATTGTTATCCCAATAACCCCATGAAGGTGGGATATAATGAGCATGGTGATCAGATCATGATATGAATAAACATAACAGTTTAAATAATGTACCAGTAAGGCCTTCTCGCGGACCACCCTGAGAATTTCGGGGGGACTGAAGCCCCATAACCCCCCCCCCCCGGCTACATGCTTGCTATCCAGTAGTTGCCACCCGCTCGCCGACAGAAAACCATATTTAATACTCTAGAGCTGATGTGGTCTATCCAGTGCAATTTTCCGAATCAGCACCCCAAATATCCCCAGGAACAGGCCTAAAAATGGAGACACCAAGGCGCCCCCGCTTCCATGCGCCATATGAAAGGGCTCCGCTCAGGGGGGAGGAAGGAGGAGGAGAAGCAGCAGTCAGGAGGTTTGTTGTAGCGCATGCCTTTCGTGGGGAGTCAGCCTCTTCCCTCCCGACATCCTCATTGCCTTGGCACTTGAAGAGGTTTCGCAAGAGACCAATCGCTCTCTTGGGCACCACTGGTGGTCCACAGACCACAGGTTGGGAACCACCGTGCTAGAGATTCCTACAGAAGTGTTCTTTGTTGGAATCCCAAGGTCCTCCAGTAACGGATCAACTCCCATCAGAAGCTGCTTGGGGTGCATTGCTTTATGTGTATGTGTGTGTTATGGAGCACAACTCTCAGAATGTCTCCACCCCCCTGACCATGCACTATGTTGGCTGAAGGATTCTAGGAAATGTTGTTTTTTCTGAATAGAGAGTTTTCCAAGCTCTGGGAGGAATTTGGTATGGAAAGGGAAAAGGAAAGGCCTCAGGCAGTCAGCCACTGCGGCCCACAGCAATGACGGATCAGGAACACACTTGGCAAACAAGGGACCAAAGGCCCACTTCACAACCTGGTGTGGTTTAAGGCAGGATGGGCCACGAACGATGGGATTCGCAGTACCTTCACATCATTCACTTCCCAAACAATACTGGAGCCCCTATTAATCACAGACCAGGCCCAAAATTGACAGCAAGGCTTCCTTAACTTGCTTTTCCTGACTAGGCCTCAGCTCATGGGATACTGTTACAATGACAGACTAGGCCCCCAACAATGACAGAACCAGATCGAACTTGGCACACAGACCCCCCAAGTTGCACCCTACATCCTGGTGCAGTTTGAGGGAGGATGGACCACGGATGATGGGACTTGCAGCACTTCAATTCACTTCCTTAGAGCACTGTGGCCCACACCAATGACGAATCAGGACCAAACTTGGCACACAGAGGCCCAATGGCCCACTTTACAAACCTGCTGAGGTTTACGGTGGGATGGCTCACAAATGATGGGATTTGCAGTACCTTCACCCAACTCATTTCCCACAGAACATTGCAGCCCCTACAAATCAGAGACCAGGCCCAAACTTGGCACACAGAGTACCCATGACCCACTCTACATTCTGGTGCAGTTTTGAGTGGGACGGACCACCGATGATGGGAGTTGAAGTACCTTCACTCACCTTCTGAGACCGCTGCCACCCTCATCCAATGACTGATCAAGACCACACTTGGCACACAGAGCCCCCATGACCCACTCTACATCCTGGTGCCGTTTGGAGAACGGGGGACCATGGATGATGGGACTTCCAGTGCCTTCCCTCACTTCCAGAGACCGCTGCAACCCTCATCCAGAGAATGATCAAGACCAAATGAGACACACACAGCCCCTATGACCCACTCTACATCCTGGTGCTGTTTGGAGGGGGATGGACCAAGGCCAATGGGACTTGCAGTACCTTCACTAAGTTCCTGAGACCACTGCAAGCCACATAAACATCTAATAGGAACCAACATTGGCACACAATGCCTTCCTCAAATAACCCGGGTACTGCCGGGTTCTCAGCTAGTAAATAAATAAAAGGTCCTGGTTTTCCGAGCAGGCCGAAAGAGGGAAGAATGCTGAATGAAGGCCTGTTGGGCAGGATATACGAAGAGAAAAGCCGGCCCCATTCGCTTGGCCGAAATGCAGACGAAATACTGTATAGGCAACACGTAGAGTGGCAAAATAAAACGTAGCCGGGGTTGGGGGGCAAGCGCAGGAACAGAGCCGAGGTGATTGATTTCCCCCCACAGCGAGACATTCAAGCAAACCAAATATGTCACCCAGACAAGCACTCTAAAAGCCGTGGCAGGGGCAGATTTATGTTCTTATGAGACTCCGATCCATCAATTGTTCCCCCGGACACTGACGCGGAAGGGAAAGCCGCCAGGGCTGGGAAGCCGGGAGTTTAACGGTATTGATCTCCAGCAAATGGCGTAATGAAATTTGCGCCCAACCTCCCCAACCTCCCATCCCGAGGGTGGGGCAGGGAGGATAAAACACACCAAAAGAGGCCCTGGCAACCTTCCCGGCCAACTGGGCTACGCGGCCGCGGCTCCAAACCCACTGCTGGATCATGACACTGAGTTTCGCTGCTTTCGGAAAACGAATTGGGATGTGTATATATAATCGAAGGGAGGAGAGGCGCAAACATGGAGACTGGCATGACAATTACATTTGCTGTGGCCTATAGCAAGTCTATATCTCCCAAAACACAATCCCCAAAGCTTTTCCATGTCATTTTACATCAGGAATGGCTTGGGTACCTGGCGGTGTCCGGGTTATTTGATAAAGGTATTTTTTGTTTTGGGATTTTGTTGTTTCTAAGCCGAAGGGCCAGCATTGTCCATAGACACCTCCAAGGTCATGTGGCCAGCATGACTTCATGGAGTGCCGTTACCTTCCCGCTAGAGCGGTACCTATTGATCTACCCACATTGTGCATGTTTTGAACTGCTAGGTTGGCAGAAGCTGGGGCTAACAGCAGGAGCTCATGCCACTCCCCGGATTCGAACCTGTGGCCTTTCGGTCAGCAAGTTCAGCAGCTCAGGGGGCTCCTTGCAATTATATATAAGGGGAGGGGGTATTTTACAAGATCTTTGTATATAATGGGAGTTCATCCATGGCAGGGGTGCTGATTAGGTAGCTCGGGAGCTACTAGTAGATCTTCGGCCCTCTTCCAGGTGATCTTCACCAGCCAGATGGGGCGCTCCTGCCATGCGCGTGCACACCCTGTAAGCATGAGGCGCACGGGGCCTCTGGAGGAGCGCCCTTTTGGCCTCTCTCTTGTCCAGACCCTTAATACAGTGCTGTGCAGCCTCCGCTACTTCCATAACTAATTTTCTGGATGCCCCGCCTCGATGCTTTTTCCTTCCTGCAATGCCCACATTTGAATATTGGTTAGGGGAGCATTGGCTTTGGGATGTAGTTGCTGGGATTTATAGCTCAAAGAGCATTCTGAACTTCACCAGTGAGAGAAAACAAACTTGGCACACAACTCCCAGACCAACAGAAAATGCAGGGGTTTGGCGGGCATTGGCCTTGAGTTTTGGAGTTGTGGCTAAAGAGAGCACTGTCGACTCAAACAATGGTGGGAGCAAGCTTGGCAATATGCCCACATATGAACACTGGTACAGTTTGGGGGATTTGATATTTGGGGTAGATCTGGGATTTTGGACTTGGTTGCTTTAAGTCGAGTAGCTCGCATGCTGAAAAAGTGTGAGCACCCCTGATCCATGGGGTCTTGGAACCAAACCTATGTGTAGCCCAAGTCAGTGGAGCAGGAAAGCTGCTTCTCAAAACACAAAGACACAGAGGCGCGTGCGCGCACACAAACCGTCCCCACAGAACAGCTAGAGCGGAGGAATCGGAATAGAGAGGGCCGAAAGTGCCGGCTCAGCACTGGAGGAGAAACTCCTGAAACTTCTGCCTAACGAAGGAAAGGAGGGGATGGAAAGCATTCATCTTTTGCGCCCGGCTCCTCATTAGGAGGCCGGCCAATTCCCCCGCTCTCCGGCTTCTGGTCCTGGCAAGGGGGGTGATTTACCTGGAGTCGGTGGGTTCAGCAGAGGCGTAACGACAGGCCTGCGCTCAATGACGAAATCCGGTCTTCCGACCGCTTGAAGGAGCTGCTTTGGGGGTGGCATGGTGGGCTCCCACCCTGTGCCAAACAGGTCTCCCCGGGTGACACTTCTGCTTGGGCTTGAAATCTAAACGCGGAACCCAGGCAGTTCAGGTTGGAAATACCACGCTCGGGGAGCCAAGAGATGGTAATTTGGGTCACTGTCATATTTAATTAATCGGAAAGGAGCAATCAAAAGTGCTGCGCCGGAGTAATTGCAGGCGGCTTGGCAAGCGCGAGACTCCGCTCCCCGCCCGGCCCCCAACCACGACCACCTTGCCAAGGCATTGACTCCTCTGATTCTTACAACGACCACCTTGCAAAGGCCCCGACCTCCTCCGATCAAGGGGTGATTTGGAACAGAAAGGGGAGCAGGACGCTGTGTTAATGCATGGATGTGGACAAAAGGAGGGGGCAACAGGGGCTGGAGTGGGCTACTTGGCTGGAAGAAAGACAGGGCGGCCCTGCCGAGGGTTGCCAAGGTGAAACCGGAGAGCGCTTTTGCCTCTTTGAATAGAAAAGGGCATTTCGGCAGGTGTTGCTTGGCACCTGCTTGCAAAACAAGCAACACCTGCGGCATTCCCTCTTCTGCCTTTGCAGCCATGCGCCTCACGCTCACCCCCTCCATCTCAGAGCATTCCCCCCCTCCCTTCACACTAGTGCATAATGTGGCCTCTTTCTTTAAGCAGGACAAGCCATAAATTCATAGTATTTCCCAATAATATACAACCAGAACTCTGCGTTTCCGGGGATTAGGGGCACATGACCCCTGGGAAAGTGAAATGCCATAAATAAAGAAATTGCTATTTTATTAATGAGGAAATCAGAACTCTAGTACAGTGTTTTTCAACCTTTTTTGAGCCGCGGCACACTTTTTACATTGACAAAATCCTGGGGCACACCACCAACCAAAATGACACAAAATGACACTCTAACACAGTCATACATATAGTTAATATGTTTTTAAATGTATCTATACACTCAGTGTAAAACCTGGGCCTATTTCGATGAACACAACACAGTGATACATATAGTTAATATGTTTTTTAATGTATTTAAACCTGGGCCTGTTTCGATGAACTCAACATAGATATCCTGGCAGGAATGGCAGAAAGACACAAACTTCCCACACAGAACTCCCATAACCAAAAGAAAATGCTATAAGAGTTTGGTGGGCATTGACCTTGAGTTTTGGAGTTGTAGTTCACCGATATCCAGAGAGCACTCTGGACTCAAACAATGTTGGATCAGGACCAAACTTGGCATGAATACTCAATATGCCCAAATGTGAACACAGATGGAGTTTGGGGAAAATAGGCCTTGACATTTGGGAGTTACAGTTTCTGGGATTTATAGCTAACACACAAACAAAGAGCATCCTGAACTCTTGCAACAATGGAATTGAACCAAACTTGGCATATTGAACTCTCATTACCAACAGAAAGTACTGAAAGGGTTTGCTTGGGAATTGACCTTGAGTTTGGAAGTTGTAGTTCACCTACACCCAGAGAGCACTGTGGACTGAAATAATGATGGATCTGGACCACACTTGAAATGAATACTCAATATGCCCAAATATGAACGCAGATGGAGTTCAGGGGAAATAGACCTTGACATTTGAGAGTTGTAGTTGCTGGGATTTATAGTTCCCCTACAATCAAAGAGTATTCTGAACCCCACCAATGATAGAACGGGGCCAAATTTCCCACACAGAACCCCCAGGTGGCTCCCTTCCCGAATGGCTTTCTCCCTCATCCACACCAGAAGGGAAGGCGCTCACTCGGTCCGCGGTTGCCTGCCTGCCTTCCTTCTTTCCTGCACTTCGAACGAAGAAGCCAGTGGGCCTGCCTCGGACTGTGCTCCTCACTTCCGCTTCCGTTCCCTGCCTTCCCTCGATTGGAGGCTGGCTGGCTGAGGAAACGGCCGAAGGAGGCGGCGCCCCGGCCCCTTCTTCTTCGCCGCCGCCCGGCCCTTCCTCCTCCTCCTCCTCCTCCTCCCCCAAGCAGCAGCAGCAGGGGTTCGGCAGGAGGGGGAAGAAAGGGGGGAAGAGAGGTTTTCCCACGGCACAGCAGGTGATCGCTCACAGCGCACTAGTGTGCTGCGGAACAGCGGTTGGGATGCACTGCTCTAGCAGATCGCGGTGAGTTTTCCGGGCTGTCTGGCCATGTTCCAGAAGCATTCTCTCCTGACGTTTCTCCCACATCAATGGCAGGCATCCTCAGAGAGTGAAACGTCAGGAGAGAATGCTTCTGGACTACACCCATACAGCCCAGATAACTCAATGCAACCCAGTGATTCCGGCCATGAAAGCCTTCAACAACATAGAAATCTAGCAATGTCTAGATCAGTGTTTCACAACCTGTTTAAATGCCGTGACCCCTTAATACAGTTCTTCATGTTGCGCTGACCCACAACCATAATATTATTTTTCTTGCTACTACATCACTGTCATTTTGCTCCTATTATGAATCCTAATGTAAATATATGATACGCAGGATATATTTTCATTCGCTGGACCAAATTTGGCAAAAATTCCTGATATGCCCAAATTTGAACACTGGTGGGGTTTGGTTGGGGATTGGTTTTATCATTTGGAGTTGTAGTTGCTGGGATTTATAGTTCACCTAAAGCGCAAGTCTGACTTGGCCACGGTAGTCCACGCTCTGGTTACATCCCGTATATATTACTGCAAAGCTCTCTACATGGGGCTGCCTTTGAAGACTGTTTGGAAGCTTCAACCGGTCCAACGGACAGCAGCCAGGTTGATAACAGGAGCGGCACTCAGGGAGCGCACAATTCCTCTGTTGCGCCAGCTCCACTGGCTGCCAGTTTGCTTCGGGGCACAATTCAAAGTGCTGGCTTTAACCCTAAATGGTTCTGGCCAAGCTTACCTGTCCAAACGCATCTCCTCCTATGAGCCATCTAATGTGTTTAAGATCATCAGGATAGACCCTGGGCAACGTCCTTGCAGACGGCCAATTCTCTCACACCAGAAACGACTTGCGATTTGTCACATTGCTCCTGACACACACACACACACACACACACACACACACGAGTTCTATACCAATAGTTGCAAAGGCCAATACAGTCCTCTCTCCATCAATTCTGTATCCATGGAGTGCTGTTACCTTCGCGCCGGAGCGGAACCTATTGATCTACTCACGTTTGCATGTTTTCGAACTGCTAGGCTGGCAGTTTGAATTCGGGGAGCGGGGTAAGCTCCTGTCTGTTGAGCGCTAGCTTCCCGTGCTTCCCATGCAGGGACATGAGAGAAGCCTCCCACAGAATGGTAAACATCAAATATCCAAGTGAGCCCTGGGCAGACAGTCCTTGCAGACAGCTAATTCTCTCACACCAGAAGCGACTTGCAGTTTCTTAAGTCGCTCCTGACATAAGGGGGGGAAAGCCTAGAAGGTGGAACAGGTGCATATACAGTAGAACAGTGTTTCTCAACCAGTGTGCCGTGGCACAGTAGTGTGCCGTGAGCGGTCATCAGGTGTGCCGCGAGAAAAGCTCTCTGCCCCCCTTCCTTCCCCCCTCCTGCTGAACTCCTGCTGCTTGGGAGAGGAGGAGGAAGGGCCGGGCAGTGGCGAAGAAGAGGGGACCGGGGCGCCGCCTCCTTCGGCCGTTTCCCCAACCAGCCTCCAATCCGCCATGACTCTCGCCCCTTGCTTGTTGAAGCCGTGCGGAGGAGGAGCCCCGCCTACTGAAGCCCGTTCACCGCTCATGCTCCTCCTCTGTGGGATAGCTGAAGCCGGGGGGGGGCATGATGCAGCCTGGCTCCGCCCCCTCCCCCCGGCTTCAGGACTCCCACAGCTTTGCCAGCCTTGAGGGGGCAGTGCCAAGCCAGTGGTGGCAGAGCCAGGACAATGCTGGCTTGGCACTGCCCCCTCAAAGCTAGCGAAGCTGTGGGAGAACTGAAGCCAGGGAGAGGGGGCGGGGCATGATGCAGCCTGGCTCCGCCCCTCCCCAGCTTCAGCACTCCCACAGCTTCGCAAGCCTTGAGGAGGCAGTGCCAAGCCAGCGGTGGCAGAGCCAGCACAATGCTGGCTTGGCACTGCCCCCTCAAAGCTGGCGAAGCTGTGGGAGAACTGAAGCTGAGGGGGAGGGGCATGGTGTGGCCTGGCTCCTCCCCCTCCCCCAGCTTCAGCACTCCCAGCAGCTGCTCCCAGCAGGTCACCATCCTCCAGCCGTTCTTTACTGTGTTAGAGTGTCATTTTGTTTGGTGGTGTGCCCCCGGATTTTTTTAATGTTAAAAGTGTGCCGCGGCTCAAAAAAGGTTGGGAAACATTGCAGTAGAGTCTCGCTTATCCAACAGAAACAAGTCGGATAAGCGAAAATGTTGGATAATAAGGAGGGATTAAGGAAAACGTCAAATTACGTTATGATTTTTTCCAATTAAACACCAAAAACAACAACAAATTGACAGAAACAGCAGTTCAATACATGTAGTAATTAGCGTATTTGGCACCCAAACATCGCAATGTATTGAAACAGTTGTGGATCTGGGCAGCAGATCTCGGAAGCAGGCTGCGTTGGATAATACAGAACGTTGGATGAGAGAAGGTCGGAGAAGCGAGACTACTGTATAGTCAAACTGAGAGATGCATTGCCCCAAAGATGTAGGTTTCTCAATGGTTAGAGATACAAGGAAGGCTCGGCTCTGCGTCCTGCAAAGGCAAAAGCAAGCCTGGCCAGGCGGAGAGGTCGGGCGGAAAAGGTTTCCCAGAGAGAATGGAGGAGGGCATGGAGGCCGCTCTCTCCCCAGAAGTGGAGAGTCTCTGCAGGCACTTCCTCCAAGCTGGGAAAAGGCTGACCTCCTTCGCCTTCATCGCCAGGCAAGCCGTAAATGTCCGCAAAGGCAGGTGGAGGAAGGAGGAGGAGGAGGAAGGGAAGTGGCTTTGGAGGCAGCTTCAACCGCCTTGTCAATTCCGCCTCCCAGCCTTGATTCCTGGACCCCCTGCTTGGCCGCAAATGCTCTACATAAGCACTGCCTGCGGAGTACAAAGGCAGAGGCAGGAGGCCTTGAAGGTAGAGAGAAATCTCCCAGGGAAAGAGAGGGAAGAAGGAGAGAGGGGGGGAAAGGCAAAAAGGGAAGAGGCGGCGGAGGAGGAGGATGCAGGCGCTGCCTGGGCAGAGCAAGGCCCACAAGGAAATGGGGCAGCGGTCTGAGAGCTGAACTGCCACAGCGCCATGAAGGTAGCATAATCATCGGCACGCCATGCACTGGCTCTCTCGCACTGGCACATAAACATCTAGCCACACACACACAACAAACCCTGGATGGCCACAGTGCCATAAAGGTGGCATAATCATTGGCATGCCATGCGCTGGCTCTCTCACACTGGCACATAAATCTAGCCATACACACACACCCCAAACACTGGATGGCCACAGCGTCATGAAGGTGGCATAATCATCGGCATGCCATGCGCTGGCCCTCTCACACTGACACATAAACATCTAGGATATATATATATATATATATATACACACACACACACACATACATACACATACATATACATACACACACATATAGACACACACACACCAAACCAAGGATGGCCACAGCACCATGAAAGTGGCATAATCATCGGCACGCCATGTGCTGGCCCTCTCGCACTGGCACATCAACATCTAGATATTATATATACACACACACACACACACACACACACCAAACCCTGGATGGCCACAGCACCATGCAAGTGGCATAATCATCGGCACGCCATGCGCTGGCCCTCTCGCACTGGCACATAAAGGTCTAGATATTTTTTATATATATATATATATATATATATATACACACACACACACACACACATACACACACACACACATACACACACACACACATATATAGACACACACACACACCAAACCCTGGATGGCCACAGCACCATGAAAGTGGCATAATCATCGGCACACTATGTACTGGCTGTCTCACACTGGCACATAAACATATATCCATATATATATACACACACACACCAGACTCTGGATGGCCACCGCACCATAAAGGTGGCATAATCATTGGCACACCATGCGCTGGCCCTCTTGCACTGGCACATAAACATCTAGCTTTATATATAGATATATACATACACATACTGTACACACACACACACAACAACCCTGGAGAACACTCACGCCAACCGCCCTCAGTTCCCTCCTGCGCATTGATTAAGAAGCAGCCTCCGCCACTGCCGTGGCTGCTGCCCAGGGAAGAGCCAAGTGATTTATTTTAGCCAATTACTGGCGCACTTTCTCCCATTCCCCAAGACTACATTTAATTGATTGAAACCTATTGAAAACAAATTAAGCAGCCACCAGATGCAAGGATCTGTTTATTGCTTCCCACCCCCTCCCCGCCCTTGACAAAGAGCACTGGGGTGTGTGGTGTGAGCGAGTGTGTTTGCCAAGAGCCGCGTCGCATTCACACAAACTGGGAAGGCACTGGAGACAGCAGAGCCACGTCTCCAAGGCGGCTCCATGCTCAATACTCCATTTCTGATCATCTCCATTTCTGAGCCAAAGCGCCTGTGTTTTCCATAGATAAGAACATAAGAACATAAGAAGAGCCATGCTGAATCGGACCTCAGCCCATCTAGTCCAGCATTCTGTATCACACAGTGGCCCACCAGTTGTACACGGGGATCTCGAGCAGAAGGGAGGGCAAAACCCTGACCTGCTCCCGACCCCCCCACACCCAGTACCCGGGGAAATCCTGCCTACCTCAACCAACTCCGAGGTGGCACTTGAATGTCCTTTTCAGTAACTACCGATACACTTGGTATCCATGAATCTGTCTAATCCTGCCTTGAAGTTGTTCAGGCTGACCGCTGTCACAACCTCTTCTGGAAGTGAGTTCCATAACCCAATGACCCTCTGGGTGAAGAAATATTTCCTTTATTAGTCCTAATTTTCCTACCTTGGAGCTTCAGGGAGTGCCCTCTAGGCCTAGTGTTTTGTGACAAAGAAAATATTTTTTCTTTATTCACCTTTTTTCTATCCCATGCATGATTTTATACACTTCGATCAAGTCACCTCTTAAACGCCGTCTTTCAAGGCTGAAAAGACCAAGGCGTTGCAACCTGGTTTCATAAGGGAGCCGCTCCATCCCTTGGATCATTCCTGTTGCCCTTTTCTGTACCTTTCCAGTTCCGTTATGTCCTTCTTGAGGTGCGGAGACCAGAATTGTACACAGTACTCCAAATGTGGCCTTACCATCGATTTGTAGAGAGGCAATACAACATTTGCTGACCTATTTTCGATTCCCTTTCTGATCATGCCTAGCATAGAATTTGCTTTTTTCACTGCTGCAGCGCACTGGGTTGACATCTTCCTTGAGCTGTCCACCAAGACCCCAAGATCCCTTTCCTGGTTTGTCTCAGAAAGCTTTGACCCGATCAATTGGTGGGTGTAGTTGGGGTTCTTTGCCCGATGTGCATGACTTTACACTTGTTTAGGTTAAAATGCATTTGCCACTTTGTTGCCCATTCACTCAATTTCGAGAGATCTTTCTGGAGCTCTTTACAATCAGTTTCATTTTTAACTACCCTGAACAGTTTAGTGTCGTCTGCAAACTTTGCTACCTCAGAATTCACTCCTACATCCAGGTCATTAATGAATAAATGAAAAAGTAACGGACCCAAAACTGAACCTTGGGGTACGCCACTTCTCACCTCTTTCCACCCAGAGAAATGTCCGTTTATTACCACCCTTTGTTTCCTACAGTTTAGCCAGGTTCCCATCCAGGACAAGACCTGTCCCCTGATTCCATGGCTGGAGAGCTTATTTAGGAGCCTTTGGTGAGGGACTTTGTCAAAAGCCTTTTGAAAGTCAAGGCAAACAAGATGACTTCGGGGGTGTGCCGAAGTGTGCCGTTACTTTACCAGAACTATTGATCTACTCACATTTGCATGTTTTCGAATTGCTAGATTGGCAGAAGCTGGGACTAATAGCAGGAGCTCACCCCACTACCTGGATTCAAACAGCCAACCTTTCGGTCAGCAAGTTCAGCAGCTCAGCGCTTTAACCTGCTGCACCACCAGGAGTGAATTATTATTATTATTATTATTATTATTATTCATTGTAGACTCTGCTGCAAGATGATCGCACAGATAGACTACAAGCAGGGGCATAATACCATAGCTCAGATGATCCATTGTGCCACAAATACCATCTGCCTAAGACAAAGAACCGGTGGGATCACAAGCCGGAAAAAGTTACAAAAAGTCAAAGTGGTCCCAGTGGTGATCGGCACACTGGGTGCAGTGCCTCAAGACCTTGGCCTGCACTTAAAAACAATCGGCACTGACAAAATTGCCATCTGCCAGCTGCAAAAGGCCACCTTACTGGGATCTGCATGCATTATTCGCTGATACATCACACAGTCCTAGACTCTTGGGAAGTGTTTGACATGTGATCCAACACAACAGGATCTTGTTTGTTGTGTACTCATCTTATTATGTATCTCAGTGTTTTTCAACCTTTTTTGAGCCACGGCACATTTTTTACATTTACACAATCCTGGGGCACAACACCAACCAAAATGACACAAAATGACACTCTAACACAGTAATACATATAGTTAATATGTTTTTAAGTGTATTTATACACTCAGTGTGAAACCTGGGCCTGTTTCGATGAACACAACATAGATATCCTGGCAGGAATGGCAGAAAGACACAAACTTCCCACACAGAACTCCCATAACCAAAGGGAAAATACTATAAGAGTTTGGTGGGCATTGACCTTGAGTTTGGGGTTGTAGTTCACCTATATCCAGAGAGCACTGTGGACTCAAAACAATGTTGGATCAGGACCAAACTTGGCATGAATACTCAATATGCCCAAATGTGAACACAGATGGAGTTTGGGGAAAATAGACCTTGACATTTGGGAGTTACAGTTTCTGGGATTTATAGTTAACACACAATCAAAGAGTATCCTGAACTCTTGCAACAATGGAATTTAACCAAAATTGGCATATTGAACTCTCATTACCAACAGAAAGTACTGAAAGGGTTTGCTTGGGAATTGAATTTGAGTTTGGAAGTTGTAGTTCACCTACACCCATGTTGTTGTTTGTTTTCTATCCAGAATCACAATGTTGGAAGGAGGCTCACCACTACAAGGTCCCTGAAACAGGCATGGGAAAACTTCGGCCCTCTGGGTGCTTTGGACTCCAACTCCCACCATTCCTAACAGCCTGAGGCCCTTTCCTGCTTAAGTGGCTGAGGGGGGAAAGGAAAAGGGCCTGAGGCTGCTAGGAATGGTGGGAGTTGGAGTCCAAAACACCTGGAAGGTGCAAGTTTGCCCATGCCAGCTTTGGACAGAGACCTCTTCCTCCCCCTTCGCGCCTTTTCTTCCCCTTCCTGCCCAACACTTACTTCTTCTTCTACACTGCCGCTTCTGCCGCCATTTTGATCCGAGGGGGCAGCGTGAGCGTGTTCAGGGGGGGAGGGGGGAAGGCGTGACCCGTGCGGGCGCTACTGCGCAGACTCGCCCCAGAGCAAAGCGAGGCAAAGCGAGCAGAGCGAGACTGGGAAGAAGGGAGCCCGAGGGGAGAAGAAAAAGTGTTCGGCAGGAGGGGGAAGGAAGGGTCTTGGAGGTTCCCATTTCCCACGGCACACCTGATGACACCAGGGACACAATCTGAGACTTTTCCATCAGTGTGGATGAGCCAAAGTCTACCATTGTCGCTCTTCTTCTCCTATGACGATGAAGCCAGTGATGCTTGGGACACTTGCACGATGTATTGTGTACATCTTAGTCGGCCCAATGAAGGCATCACCGTCCTGTGGATATAGGTACCAATAATGCCCTTTGGGACTGGAAGAGGACACAGGCCAGCTTTGTGTGATCGAAAAAGTCACAGAGGAGCCCAGAAGCCTGAAAGATGTTCTCATCCCCAGAACGGATCGCATGGCAGCGACGCAACCAATGGCTGCTATGCCAGCGTGCCTCCCCTTCCCCACAAACAACCTCCCCGCAATGCCATTCCTTTTCCCTTAATGGGACAGGACGCAGTCCCTGAGCCTGTTAAAGCTATAATTATAAATAATTGAGTGTGCAAGAGGAATTCAGTACACAATGTGTGCAGCACAGGCGGGAGGAAAATGCACCCGGCTCTTTGGCGCATGACCTACATGAAGGTGGAAGAAAAGCCTGGGGAATCATAGTGATCCATCAGCTGCTTAGCATGGCATCTTTCGGGGTGGCGGTGAGTTTTCTGGGTTTTATGGCCATGTTCCAGAAGCATTCTCTCCTGACATTTTGCCTGCATCTATGGCAGGCATCCTCAGAGGTTGAGAGGCCTGTTGGAAACTAGGCAAGTGGGGTCTATGTATCTGTGGAATGTCCACGGTGCGAAAAAGAACTCCTGTCTGCTTGAGGCAAGTGTGGATGCCACAAATGGCCACCTTGATTAGCATTTAATGCAGGGGCGGGCAGCCTACGGCCCGCGGGCCGGATGCGGCCCGGCAGCAGATTCTGTCTGACCCAGGGAGAAGGGCGTTAGGGGCGGGGCCAAGAGGAAGGGGTGCCGCTGCCGCCATACCATCGCGGGCTCTGTGGGGCCTGTGTCGGCAGACAGGCTGGGGAAGTGGCGGCTTTGGGGTGCCTGCCATCCCTGGAGGAGATCCAGGCCTGTAGCGGGAGCATTCGGCAACCTACAGCGGCTGATCACTCTGGCGACCTGGAAGACTTCATCGTCTTCCGTGTTGCGAAGGCAATCAGCCGCCTCAGATCGCCAACTTCTCCCCCTGCTGGCCCGGATCGCCTCCAGGGTTGGCAGGCACTCCACAGCAGGGCGATCATTGCGATAGAGGTGGCAGCCCCGCATGCAGCTCCCCAGGTGCAGGCCCCATAGTGTCTGCCGCGGGAGCATCCTTTCCAGCAGGCACTGGTGCTGCCGGCATGGGAGGAGGAGCACGGCTTCCTGGCGTCGGTACTGGCACTTGTGTTGAGCTCGAAGAGTGCACAGGCATAGATAGCGGGGGCTTTCCTTAGCCACCTCCGCTTCCGCAGCCTGCTCCTCCGGCCTCGACACCATGACACCATGAGAGTCGGCGTTGATGGTGTCGATTGCTCAAAGCCTGGGCGTGCGGAAAGGCCATATTGGAGCGGAGGCCCCACATCCTGCTTATTTGGCACGGCCCTGTGCCGGGTCCCCCACCTGCACTCACAGCAAGCAAAGAAGGCGCTTAAGTCAACAGCTGCGCCGCAATGGAAGGGGCAGCCCCAAATTGTGGCCCTCCGGCATGGGAGGCGCGCTTTAGAGAGGCGCGCTCCTGGCATCGCACGGCCCCGATGGAGGGGCGTGGACCCGATTCGAGGGACTCGATGTCGGAGGCGCCTCTCGGTATCGGTGCACATGCGCATTCTGCGCAGTAGGCGTGCCAAGGAGCCGGCAAGTTAGGAGGGTCTCCGATATCGGAGGATACGCTCCTGAACTATCCTGCTCCGATGGCCTCATTCTGTTTGTAGGGACATTGGTCCCGATGGCCTCGCGCATGCCTCACACCCGAAAGTGGAGCAGAGGAAGGAAGGGTATTGGAGGTTCCAATTTTCCACGACACACCTGATGATCGCTCACGGCACACTAGTGTGTCGCGGAACACCGGTTGGGAAACACTGTATAAAGAGACAAAAAACCTTATTGCGGCAGAGATCAAGTCTGCCAATTCTGGGGCAACCATATTACCTTCAACCAGTGACCTAAATGCTGGAGGGCAAAGCAGCGATGGGGACAAGGTGGATCTCAGACATCCAATGGATATAAGAAGGGTTCTGCTACAGAAGTGAGGACTTCAGCTCCCAGAATTCCTGAGCGCTGGACAAGCTGGCCAGGGCTTCTGGGAGATGGAGTGCCAAGCACTTGGAGGACCAAAGGTTGGACACCACTGTGCTAGAGCAGAGTTTCTCAACCTGGGGGTCGGGGCCCCTGGAGGGGTCACGAGGGGGTGTCAGAGGGGTCGCCAAAGATCATCACAAAACACAGCATTTTCTGTCAATCATGGGGGGGGGTGTGTGTGGGAAGTTTGGCCCAATTCTATCTTTGGTGAAGTTCAAAAGGCTCTTCGACTGTAGGTGAACTATAAATCCCAGCAACTACAACTCCCAAATGTCAAGTCTATTTACCCCAAACTCCACCAGCGTTCACATTTGGGCATATTGATATTCATGCCAAGTTTAGTCCAGATCCATCATTGTTTTGAGTTGACAGTGCACGCTGGATTTAGGTGAACTACAACTCCAAAACTTAAGGTCAATGCCCACCAAACCCTTCCAGCATTTTCTGTTGATCATGGGAATTCTGTGTCCCAAGTTTGGTTCAATTCCTCCATTGGTGGGGTTCAGAATGCTCTTTGATTGTAGGTGAACTATAAATCCCAGCAACTACAACTCCCAAGTGACAATCTCTCCCTCCAATCCCACCTGTATTCAAATTTGGGCATATTGGGTATATGTGCCAAATTTGGTCCAGTGAATGAAAACACATCCTGCATATCAGATATTTACATTACGCTTCATTACAATAGCAAAATCACAGTTGTGAAGTAGCATTGAAATAATTATATGATTGGGGGTCACTACATCATGAGGAACTGCATTAAGGGGTCACGGCATTAGGAAGGTTGAGAGCTAGAGGATTCTGGCCCATCACGGAGAAGCAGTGCTATTTTCCTTGGCGCAGAGGCCATAATGGCACCTTCTCCCAACCTTTACTAAGCCTCAGTCTACATGCAGAAGCTGTGCGCAAAGCTGACCTCAAAATCCCACTTGGCCACCTGGGGAAGACGGAAAAACGGAGCCGGAGAAAACACAGAACGCTGCTCCGCTGATGAAGCGCAGTTACCCTTTGGCCCGCGAGTGCTTCGCGTCTTGGCACGCTCTCGCCAAGGCCTCTCACCACTCGCTTGCCTTCTTGAAATGCCGAGGCTTATGGCGGCTTAGGAGGCTCTCTAATGGCGGTGGCCCCATTAGGTGAACCCGGGCTCGCATTAATGTGACCATATAGACACACACTAATCAGCTGCAACCGTGGCACCCGGCTCAATCCAAATTGATTTACCGAGGCCGGGAATGGATACAAATGCGATTAAGGGCTTTTTATTTTTGCATAGGTTTCTCTATAAAGTGATCTAAATCAATTGCTGGGCCAGGTCTGGGCATTATTCGCACGGCTGGGCTCTTTTTTCCTTCCTGATTAAAAAAAGGAATGGCCCCAAGGCAGAGACGGAGAAAGCGCTGGGCATCTTGTATCACATCAAAACAGTCCTGGTTAGAACTACAACTTCCAAACTCAAGGTCAATGCCCACCAAACCATTCCAGTATTTTCTGTTGGTCATGAGAGTTGTGTGTGCCAAGTTTGGTGCAACTCCTTCATTGGCGGAGTTCAGAATGCTCTTTGATTGTAGGTGAACTATAAATCCCAGCAACTACAACTCTCAAGGGGAGTGTCAGAGGGGTCACCAATGACCATTAGAAAACACAGTATTTTCTGTTGGTCATGGGGGTTCTGTGTGGGAAGTTGGGCTCAATTCTCTTGTTAGTGGGATTCAGAATGCTCTCTGATTCTAGGTGAGCTATAAATCCCAGCAACTACAACTCCCAAATGTCAAGGTCTATTTTCCCCAAACTCCATTAGTCTTCACATTTGGGCATATTGAGTATTCGTGCCAAGTTTGGTCGAGATCCATCACTGTTTGAGTCCACAGTGCTCTCTGGAGGTAGATGAACTACAACTTCCAAACTCAAGGTCAATGCCCACCAAACTATTCCAGTATTTTCTCTTGGTCCTTAGAGTTCTGTGTGCGAAGTTTGGTGCAACTCCATCATTGGTGGAGTTCAGAATGCTCTTTGATTGTAGGTGAACTATAAATCCCAGCAACTACAACTCCCAAATGTCAAGGTCTATTTCCCCCAAACTCCATTAGTCTTCACATTTGGGCATATTGAGTATTCGTGCCAAGTTTGGTCGAGATCCATCATTGTTTGAGTCCACAGTGCTCTCTGGAGGTAGATGAACTACAACTTCCAAACTCAAGGTCAATGCCCACCAAACCATTCCAGTATTTTCTGTTGGTCATGAGAGTTGTGTGTGCCAAGTTTGGTGCAACTCCATCATTGGTGGAGTTCAGGATGCTCTTTGATTGTAGGTGAACTATAAATCCCAGCAACTACAACTCCCAAATGTCAAGGTCTATTTTCCCCAAACTCCATTAGTCTTCACATTTGGGCATATTGAGTATTCGTGCCAAGTTTGGTCGAGATCCATCATTGTTTGAGTCCACAGTGCTCTCTGGAGGTAGATGAACTACAACTTCCAAACTCAAGGTCAATGCCCACCAAACTATTCCAGTATTTTCTGTTGGTCCTTAGAGTTCTGTGTGCGAAGTTTGGTGCAACTCCATCCTTGGTGGAGTTCAGAATGCTGTTTGATTGTAGGTGAACTATAAATCCCAGCAACTATAACTCCCAAATGACAAAACCAAAACCCTCCCCAACCCCACCAGTATTCGAATTTGGGCGTATCGGGTATTTGTGCCAAATTTGATCCAGTCAATGTAAACACATCCTGCACATCAGATATTTACATTACGATTCATAACAGGAGCAAAATGACAGTTATGAAGTAGCAACGAAAATAATATTATGGCTGGTGGTCACCACAACCTGAGGAACTGTCTTAAAGGCCCGTGGCCTTGGGAAGGTTGAGGACCTCTGATATAAACAATAGTGTGACCTGGTCATTCTCTTCTATAATGTCGGTGACATCTCCCACGATGCAAAGATACATGTAGGACTCCATAGCCAAGTCCAATAATAGTGTGTGTGTGTGCGCGCATTTCATTTTGTTAGATGGGTTGAAAGATACCCCTAAGCCAGGGGCGGGCAACCTACGGCCCGCGGGCCGGATGTGGCCCGGCAGCCGATTCTGTCCGGCCCGAGGAAAAGGGCATCGGGGGCGGGGCCAAGAGGAAGGGGTGCCACTGCCGCCATCTCATCACGGGCTCTGTGGGGCCTGTGTCGGCAGACAGGCCGGAGGAGTGGTGGCTTTGGAGTGGCTGCCATCCCTGGAAGAGATCCGGGCCTGCAGCGGGAGCATTCAGCGACCTACGGCAGCTGATCACCCTGGCGACCCGGAAGACTTGATTGTCTTCCGGGTCGGCGAGGCGATCAGCCGCCTCAGATCACCGACTGCTCCCCCTGCTGGCCGGGATCGCCTCCAGGGATGGCAGGCACTCCATAGCAGGGCGATCAGCTGGGGATCGGCTGGGGGCGAGAGCGGGCGGAGGCCTGCAGCCTCCGATCGCCTGCTGCTCTGCTCTCCTCTGCTGCTGCGGCGATGGCTGGGTCCACTTTGTCATCCTCTGGGCTGGGTCCATTGGGCCATTCCATCTTGGTTCGAAACCTTGTCTTCTTGAATTTTATTTTATTTTAGTGGTTTTTATTATTATTTTATAATAATTTTATAATAATAATATAATAAATAATATAATGTTATATTATATTATAATTTCAATATATTATAATGTCTATATATATATTATAGTATATATATATAGAGAGAGAGACTCTCTCTATATATACACTATAATATAATAATTATGATATTAATACTAATAATATATGAATATTTATTGATATATTAATATGTTAATATTAATGATGTGTAATATATAGTAAATAAATGAATAAATTATGTAGATTAGAATGTAGTTCAGCCTTCAGGTGCGGCCCTCCATAATATTTTTTGGCTCTCGTGTGGCCCCTTGGAAAAAAATAATTGCCCACCCCTGCTCTAAGCCTTTCTAGGCAGGTCCTCTGGGGTGACTCTATCATAATTTCCAGCAGAAGCTGTTCATTTCAATAGGGTTTGCTATTATCCGTGGCTTCCTGTTTCCATGGTGAGTTCAGGACGGCATCCTCTCCTGACGATAGGGTCACGATATACTTCCACTACAAACAAATAGCTGCTTTGAAGAACTGTTTTATGTAAGCCTCTTTTGGATTACTCCCAGCACACAGCGCAGGCCGGGGGGGGGGGGTGTTTAGAGTATGGGAGTTGTAGTTTGCCAAGCTCTGCTACCCAGCAACTCAATCCAGCCCCCATCGGGATGCTGAAGAGGAGTCAACCTGCAATTACAGTGCAGCTTTTTCAAGGGTTAGTGAGCAGACAGGACCATTTGCGGGGTGATTGATGTGCTCTCGACCGCAAACAAGACGAGAGGAAGCCTATGGATTTTTCCCACCTCTTGCATCCAAGGCGCAAAAGGACGACGGAAGGGTGGAACAGGCAGCAAGTGGGATACGAATGGAAAAAACCGCTCCTCGCCTCGGTGACTCACGGTGCCAAATAAAGCACCGGTCCTGCCCTCTTGGAAACCTCTGCAAATACACACGCTCTTGCACAATGCCCTCCGTGGCGTCGGCGTCAAAACCAACCACAAAGGCCAGCCGTGCCACACCTGCCTACGCCACCCAGGAAAATGCCAGCTGTTCCTGTGACCTGACGCACCAAGGGTTTGGTTCGGGATCCAGCTTTTCCACGCAGTCCTTTTCCGACCTTGAGTTAAGCATCGCCGGGACTGTAGGTGGCACTCTTGGCTTCCCCACGGAGTAAAAGAACAAAAGGCCACTTTGGGAGCTCATGACGAAGGGACCCACACGTGAGTGCATGCCCCAAAGCAAAAACAAACCGAAGATAGGGGACTTTGCGCCTGTACAGCCAGAGCTTTGTAGATATGGAGGCCTGGCCATGACTTTCCTTCTCCACGTGTGCCATTGGTTGCCACTCTTTCTGTCGTCCCTGGAAAATGTCCAAGGACTGGCACTCGGGGGCTCCAAGGCTGGCTTTCCGTTGGTTGATCCTTATCCTGCTTCTCTCCTGAGATAGAGACTCAAAGAGCAACAAAAGGGAGGATGTGCGTACACCAGTGTTTCTCAACCTTCCAAATGCTGTGCCCACTTAATATTTATTTATTATTTATTTATTTATTTATTATTCAGTTTTATATTCCGCTCCTCCCTGCAGGCTCGGGGCGGATCACAGCAACAATAAAACACATAATAAAACATACAGTAAAAATTCGATAAAAACACAGTACATAACCCAAGTGCCAGTAGATTACAGTTCTTTAACTCAGGCGTCAACATGCCATCTGCATTCGGGTTTAGCCAAACGCCAGCCTGAAAAGGGCAGTCTTACAGGCCCTTCGAAAAGGGGCAAGTTCTTGGATCGCCCGGACGTGGCTAGGAAGTGAGTTCCAGATCGCGGGAGCCGCAACAGAGAAGGCCCGTTGTCTCGTACTGGACAAATGGCAGGAGCGGGATGATGGAATACCCAACAAATTCTGCTCTTCCGAGCGCAGTGATCTCGGGGGAACATACAGGGTAAGGCGGTCCCTTAGGTACGCAGGCCCTAGATCGTGCAAGGCCTTAAAGGTTAAAACCAGCACCTTGAAGGCAATCCGGTACTCGATGGGAAGCCAGTGCAGTTGCCGAAGGATGGGAGTGATGTGCTCCCTCACTGGTGCTCCCACCAGCAAGCGAGCAGCAGCATTCTGCACCAGCTTGAGTTTCCGGATTGTCGACAAGGGAAGGCCAACGTAGAGGGGATTACAGTAGTCCAGCCTTGAGATGACCGTCACCTGGATCACCGTGGCCAGGTCGTCCCCGGACAGGTAGGAGGCCAGTCGCCTAGCTTGTCGTAGATGGAAAAACGACGTTGTGCTAGCCATAGAGACCTGGGCCTCCATGGATAGCAAAGGGTCCAATTGGACACCCAAGCTCTTAACAAGGGATGACGGACTAAGTTGCTCGCCAACCAGGGTAGGCAGTTCCTCATGTCGTGTTGACCCCCAAACTATTTTCGGTGCTACTTCCATCACCGTAATTTTGCTGCTGTTATGGATCGCAATGTAAATATCTGATATGCAGGATGTATTTTCATTCACTGGACCAAATTGGGCGCAAATACCCGATACGCCCAAATCTGAATATCGGTGAGGTGGGGGCAGGGAATTGATTTTCTCATTTGAGAGTTGTAGTGTCTGGGATTTATAGTTTACTAGCTTGGGGACCCGGCAGTGCCCGGGTTATTTCAGGAAGTCATTGTGTGCCATAGTTCGTCATTGGTGTGGGCCACAGTGCTCTAAGGAAGTGAATTAAAGTACTGCAAGTCCCATCATCCATGGTCCATCCTTCCTCAAACTGCACTAGGATGTAGGGTGCACCTTGGGGGGTCTGTGTGCCAAGTTTGGTCTTGTTCTGTCATTGTTGGGGGCCTAGTCAGGAAAATCAAGTTGAGGAAGCTTAACAATATCCCATGAGCTGAGGCCGAGTCAGGAAAATCAAGTTAAGGAAGCCTTGTTGTCAATTTTGGGATGTATAGGGGCTGCAGTGTTGTTTGGGAAGTGAATGATGTGAAGGTACTGCAAATCCCATCCTTCATGGCCCATCTTGCCCTAAACCACACCAGGTTGTGAAGTGGGCCATTGGTCCCTTGTTTGCCATGTTTGGTCCTGATCCGTCATTGCTGTGGGCCGCAGTGGCTGAGTGCCTGAGGCCTTTTGCTTTCCCTCTGAGTCACCCTAGAAGTGTCTTGGGTGAAGGTACTGAACATTCCATTTCCAACAGAAAAATCTGTCAACTGGATAACTTCAACTCCAGCCATTGATGCCTGCCTCAGGCCCTTCCCTTTCCTCTCTGTGCTGTGTTGGAATGTTGGGAGGCTGGCCAGTCACAGCCATTTATGCAAATAAGCCCACAATTGCAGCCAATCGAAACGCTGGCACATATTCACTCAGTCGCACCACCCACCCGCAAACACTGACTTTTATTATATACATAGATAGATAGATTTATTTTATTTATTTACTTTATTTATATTCCGCTCTTCTGACCCCAAAGGGGACTCAGAGCGGATTACAGGTACACATACTTAGCAGACAATCCCTGCCGTTTCCACATACACACATATAGACAAACAGAGGCAAACTCTGGCCGCCAGGGGGAGCTGACGCACTTATCTCTCAGCGTTCCCAGCGTCCCTTGTTGTTCCTTCCGCATTCCTCAGCGTTTCTGGAGTTAATTAATGGCCTCATAATTCAGTCAAAAATTGCCTCCCCACTTAATGTGGTAACTTTATCTCCTACTTGACAGATGCAACTGTCTTTCGGGCTGCAAAGGTTGACAGCAGGCTACACTTAAAGGTCGAGCACCCACCTCGACCCGGGCAGGCCTCGAACTCCTGACCTACTGGTCAGAGAGATCTTATGCAGCTGACACTTAGCCAGCTGCGCCAAATTCCTGGTGCTTGTAGTTCACCTACAATCAACGAGGATTCTGAACTCCATCAATGATGCAACTGAACCAAGCTTGGCACACAAAACTCCCATGACCAACAGAAAAATACTGGAAGGGTTTGGTGGGCATTGACCTTGAGTTTGAGAGTTGTAGTTCATCAACATGCAGGGAGCACTGTGGGCTCACACAAGGATGGATTTGGACCAAACTTAGCATGAATCTTCAATATGCCGAAATGCCAAAATGTGAGCGCTGGTGGAGTTTGGGGGGAAATAGACCTTGATGTTTGGGAGTTGTAGTTGCTGGGATTTATAGTTCACCTACAATCAAAGAGCATTCAAAATGTGAGCGCTGGTGGAGTTTCCAGAGAGCACCGGGACTCAAACAAATAGACCTTGATGTTTGGGAGTTGTAGTTGCTGGGATTTATAGTTCACCTACAATCAAAGAGCATTCTGAACTCCACCAACAATAGAATTGGGTCAAACTTCCCACACAGATTGCCCATGGCCAACAGAAAACACTGGAAGGGTTTGGTGGGCATTGACAGTGAGTTTGGGAGTTGTAGTTCACCAACATCCAGAGAGCACCGTGGACTCAAACAATGTTGGATCAGGACCAAACTTGGCATGAATATTCAATATGCCGAAATGTAAACACTGAAGGAGGTTGGGGAAAATAGACCTTGACGTTTGGGAGTTGTAGTTGCTGGGATTTATAGTTCACCTACAATCAAAGAGCACTCTGAACCCAGCCCACAATGCACCTGCACCAAACTTGGCACACTACCTACATGGCGAACATTGAATACTGGCGAGGTCAGGGGGCTCTTTTTGAATTCTGGAAGTTGTAGTTCACCAACATTGAAAAGGAAGAGAAGGACAGGCGGAGAGATCTTCTCTGCCAAAAGGCACTCAGAAATGTGTGTTTTCTGATGGCCTTTGGTGACCCCTCTGAAACCCCCTCACAGGGGTCCCGACCCCCAGGTTGAGAAGCACTGCTATAGAGCACCTTGGTGTCCTTGTGGCAATTGGTTTCCCATCCTTGTAAGAGTTTTTTGCCCCAATCCCCCCACCAATTGCCACGGCATGGGAGCCATACTCCGAAACGGTAGCTTTTCCTAAGCTCTTCCTCATTCCTAGCTGAATGACCCAGCCTTCATCTGCTGGGAACATGGTGTAACTGTGGCCGATTCCTGACTCGAGGAAACAACAAGAGCCATCCGAGGGAAGCGGATCGTTCTCCGCCATTCCCCGACCTGCCCTTTCTGCCAAAGGCGCGGAAAAAGCTGGCAGAGCCAAGGAGACGGGCGCCTCTTGTCCGTGGCAACGGCCCAAAGCCCATTACGCTGAGTGCCGATGCGCTGCCCGTTGTTCGTCAATTATTCAGGCAATAATTGCACCCTTATTTAAAGTCTAGCCTCGTGTCCGCCGCATGCCGCGCTGCCAAGGAAAGGAGCGCACCGATCGGCTAACAATCGCGGACCGGCCCCCAGCATTTGCACACTCGCCTCTGGCTCACGCGCTTATACCTGGCGGATTAATTAAGCAAACATGTTGAGAGCAGCATGTTCTCAGGTGTGAAGCTGGAGAGGGCTCAATTAATCCGCTCTCGGCTTCCCTTCGCTCCGTGTCATTTAATCCCAACCTGATCTTTGAAAGGCACAGAGGTGAGTCAAGCAGGGAGAGAGTCGGGAAAAGAGAGGCAAGCGCTTGGCCCCATTTCACCTGACTTTTTTTGTAGGGGATACACTCTCACACACACACACATACCAACCATATGGATTGCAGGGTGGCGGTTATGGCATTATGCCCCTCCAAAGAGCTTTTGTCAAAGACGTCCTTCTTTATTGAATTGTCAGCTGCCTCTTCTTGCGAGTCAAGGGCCAACAGCTGATGCCAGCGCTCAACACAACCAATCACACACTCAACACAACCAATCACACGGCTTTTCGGCTTTTATCACAAGCGAAATCAACAGCAGAAAGGGAGCGGAAAGGTCAGGTTAACACAAATCAGTCCAAGACGTGTCATGAGGTGCCGTTTGGGTTGCGTTTTTGACCTCGCGGAGCAGAAAGGGGGTGAAATGAGGCCTGGCGGTGACATGTGGCCCTCGGGGTCCCAAAGGATGGTTCTCGAAGCTCCTCTGAATCCACCCCAAACGTTGCAACAAGCAGGAAAAAGCTTTCCCCGACCAAGAAGGCCTTCAGAGGTGTTAGTTGGTTTCCAACCCACGTCATCCCTTTCCACCATCTCTCATTTCTTCGTCGTCGAGTATTTATGTCACAGCGGATAGGCAACAGAAATATAGAAGTTTAATTCCCCATCGGCCCAAAGACTCCAGTCTCTGTTCGAGTGAATAATGAAACTCTCATTCAATTCACAAGGTAAATATATAAATTTGTATTTAATTGTATTTAACAATAACTTGCAAAACATCGAAAAACAACAGCCATCACAGCTACCTTCTAAACATCCTTTCCTCACAGATATTAAAGCAACTCTCACTTTGTGACTGACATTCCTCAAGGTTCCATTTAGCAGTCTTGAGACAGCGCCATCTGGTGTCAAACATGTCACACTGCAGGTCATCTCAAACTGCGAAAATATATCTTGTGCTGACTCATGAATTGCTATTCAAAATGCAATAATCTGACATCATTTACCAAATCCTGGGGCACACAACCAACCAAAATGACACAAAATGACACTCTAACACAGTAATACATATAGTTAATATGTTTTTAAATGTATTTATACACTCAGTTGTGTACACCCCGACCAAGAAGGCCTTCAGAGGTGTTAGTTGGTTTCCACCCCACATCACCCCTTTCCAGCATCTCTCATGTGGATGGAGAACAAGACCAAGCACTAACGGACGCAGCAGCCTCCTTTGCCAAGACTTTGGTTGGGGTACCACAGTGTTTTTCAACCTTTTTTGAGCTGCGGCACATTTTTTACATTTACAAAATCCTGGGGCACACCACCAACCAAAATGACACAAAATGACACTCTAACACAGTCATACATATAGTTAATATGTTTTTAGATGTATTTATACACTCAGGGTGAAACCTGGGCCTGTTTCGATGAACACAACATAGATATCCTGGCAGGAATGGCAGAAAGACACAAACAGAACTCCCATAACCAAGAGAAAATGCTATAAGAGTTTGGTGGGCATTGACCTTGGGTTTTGGAGTTGTAGTTCACCTATATTTAGAGAGCACTGTGGCCTCAGGACCAAACTTGGCATGAATACTCAATATGCCCAAATGTGAACACAGATGGAGTTTGGGGAAAATAGACTTTGACATTTGGCACACAATCAAAGAGCATCCTGAACTCTTGCAACAATGGAATTGAACCAAACTTGGCACACTGAACTCTCATGAGACCAACAGAAAGTACTGAAAGGGTTCGCTGGACATTGACCCTGAGTTTGGAAGTTGTAGTTCACCTACATCCAGAGAGCACTGTGAGCTCAAATAATGATGGATCAGGACCAAACTTGGCACAAATCCTCAATATGCCCAAATGTGAACACAGATGGAGTTTGGGGGAAATAGACCTTGACATTTGGGAGTTACAATTTTTGGGATTTATAGTTAACACACAATCAAACTTGGCATATTGAACTCTCATTACCAACAGAAAGTACTGAAAGGGTTTGCTTGGGAATTGATCTTGAGTTTGGAAGTTGTAGTTCACCTACACCCAGAGAGCACTGTGGACTCAAACAATGTTATGTTATGTTGTTGTTTGTTTTCTATCCAGAATCACAATGTTGGAAGGAGGCTCACCACTTTAAGGTCCCTAAAACAGGCATGGGAAAACTTCGGCCCTCTGGGTGCTTTGGACTTCAACTCCCACCATTCCTAACAGCCTGAGGCCCTTTCCTGCTTAAGTGGCTGAGGGGGGGAAAGGAAAAGGGCCTGAGGCTGCTAGGAATGGTGGGAGTTGGAGTCCAAAACACCTGGAAGGTCCAAGTTTGCCCATGCCAGCTTTCGACAAAGACCTCTTCCTACACGACGATTTAGAACAGGAGCAAAATTAGTTGTGAAAGAGCAATGAAAATGACGTTATGGTTGGGGGTCACCACAACATGAGGAACTGGATTAAGGGGTCGCGGCTTAAGGAAGGTTGAGAAACACCGGAGTAGTGGGATATGTCGTTTGGTGTCGCACTGCAGCCCTCCTCGGCAGGGAATGCTAAATGCCTTGCAAAACTACACATCCCAAGATGCCGCCGCAGTGAATCACGGCCTCTTTGAAGTGGTGTCAAATTGCTATCTATTCTGCTGCGTGGAGACAGGACAGGCACCAGAGATGAAAGCTGATTAAAGATTAAGCAAGGCCTTGTGTTTATGCCTCCGCCTGCCTGCCTGCCTGTCTGTGCCATCCTCTGTTTTCCCTTTCCCGCTCTCATACATAAACACAGAGGCCCAGACACATGTCCCCTTCCCCACCTCTTGCTGGGAAGAAAGAGGGAAGGAGGAGGGACGGGGACGCAGGGCACAAAGGCAGCAGCGAGCCCAAGGAACCCGTCCGGCCCCGTTCATTAGCGCATCCGCTGCAGCCAAAGAAGGGAGGAGGGCCGAGGGAGTGACAGTCACCGAGAGGTCAATTAATTCATCAGGGAGATGCAATTCCCAGCCTAAATATATGGTCGGCAGGCCACATTAGCGCTGGCACCGGGGACACGGGGTTGCACCCCTCCTGAATAAGCAGCTAAATCAAAGACATCTGGAGAGCTGGCCGAAAGGGCCGGGATTATTAATGCCGAAATTTAGAAGCCAAGGTCTGAGCCGGGGATCCATCAGCGCCAGCAGTTACATCCAATAAATTAGGAGAGATAAGGATTGAAGGATGGAGCATTAAAAAGGCACCATTCACGGCTGAGCGGCGGCGGTGGCGGGCCTCTCTCCTTCTCCCTGGAGGAAGTTAACTCTATCCTGCTTTCGGGGAAAGGCAAGAGGCACACGCTTGATGGCCGCGGTTCTCAACCTGGCGGTCGTGAGGAAATGTCAGAAGGGTCGCCAAAAACCATCAGAAAACACAGTATTTTCTGTTAGTCATGGGAGTTCTACATGGAAGCAGGCCCGGATTACACATAAGGCCACCCTAGGCCACCCTAGGCCATGGCCATGGCCTAGGGTGGCAGCCTTGGGGGGGGGGGCAGCAGGTCCGGACCCCCCAAAATTTAAAAAAAATTAAAAATTAAAAAAAGTTCAATCTCCTTCTGGCGCTTCTGCGCCTGCACGCAGAGTGCCATAGGTCCTAGGGCCTCTGACGCGGCTTCCCGCCACCCCCACCTCCCTCCCGTCGTCGGCGCCGCCCCTCTTTCCTTCACTGAAGGATGGAGGGGCGGTGCCAACGCGGCGCGAGGGGGAGGAGGCAGAGAGAAGCCCTCGCTGCCCCCTCCTCCCTCCTGTCGTCGGCGCCGCCCTCTTTCCTTCACTGAAGGAAAGAGGGGTGGCGCCGACGTGGCGCTAGGGAGAGGAGGAGGAGAGAAGCCCTCGCCGCCACCCCTCCCTCCCGTTGCCGGGCGCCCCTCTTTCCTTCACTGAAGGACAGAGGGGCGGGCCGACACGCGCGAGGGAGGAGGAGGCGGAGAGAAGCCCTCGCTGCCCCCTCCTCCTCCCGTCATGCCGGGGCGCCACCCCTCTTCCTTCACTGAAGGACGGAGGGGCGGGCCGACACGGCGCGAGGGAGGGAGGAGGAGGCGGAGAGAAGCCCTCGCTGCCCCCTCCTCCTCCTCGTCATCGGCGCCGCCCTCTTTCCTTCACTGAAAGACGGAGGGGGCGACACGGTGCGCGGGAGGGAGGAGGCGGAGAGAAGCCCTCGCTGCCCCCTCCCTCCCTGTCGGGCGCTGCCGCCTCTTTCCTTCACTGAAGGATGGAGGGCGGGGCTGCGCGCGAGGGCGGAGGCGGAGAGAAGCCTCGCCGCCCCTCCTCCTCCCTTCGTCAGCGCCGCCCTCTTTCCTTCACTGAAGGATGGAGGCGGGGCCGCGAGGCGAGGGGAGGAGGAGGCAGAGAGAAGCCTCGCTGCCCCCTCCTCCTCCTGTTGTCAGCGCCATGCCTCTTTCCTTCACTGAAGGACGGGAGGGGGACGAGGGCGGAGGCGGAGAGCCCTCCTCAGCGCTGCCCCTTTCCTTCACTGAAGGACGGGCGGGGCCGAGGGGAGGAGGAGGCAGAGAGAAGCCCTCGCTGCCCCCTCCTCCCTCCCGTCGTCGGCGCCGTGCCTCTTTCCTTCACTGAAGGACAGAGGGGCGGGGCCGACATGGCGCGAGGGAGGGAGGAGGCGGAGAGAAGCCCTCAGCGCCCCTCCTCCCTCCCGTCGTCAGCTCCACCCCTCCTTCAGTGAGGAGGAAGGAGGGGCCCCCCTCAAGCGGCCCCGCCCCCTGCAAGCGGCCACAACCCCCGGGGCGGGGGCGGCACTCCAGAGTGTGGCCTACGGCACCACAATCATTTAATCCGGGCCTGATAGGGAGTTTGATCAAATTCTATCATTAGTGAGATTCAGAATGCTCTTTGATTGTAGGCGAACTATAAATCCCAGCAACTACAACTCCCAAATGACCAAATCAACCACAACTACATCAGTATTCAAATTTCGGCATACTGGGTAATTGCAGGGCCGGATCTTGCAGTAAGCAAGGTAGGCATGCGCTTACCACTCGCCCCATTCAGGGGCGCATCTTAGTTGTCCCCGAGCCTCCTTCTCAGACTCCCCGCTGCCGCAGGCCGGTCTGCGCGGCGTCCGCCTCCATGCCGACTCTGAGTACTTCATTGGAGGCCTATTGCCTCACTATTCTTTCATATTGGATACATAATAAATGACATTTATTTTTGCTTATAACCTGTATTGGTTGTGCATTGCACGGAATACCTAGGATATTACCCCCAGGTACTCCTCCTTCCTTATAGGCACCATAGCCTTATTTTCTTTGTGTGTTGTGGACTCTGAGCACGAGCAGCGTAGCCTGAGGTCCAGAGGAGCCGGAGGAAGGGAGGAGAAGGAGGGCAGAGCGCAGAGGGAAGGAGGGGCGAGAGAAGGAGCGGCAGCCACCAGCCAGGTCGCCCAAAGTGGCCGGGGCCCGTTCTCACTTCC
>JARBWK010000014.1:4347307-4365300 GCA_030556195.1 Anolis apletophallus
ATGCTCTGTTTTATATTGTTATTAAATTGAAATGTTGATGTTTTATAACTTCATTTTATGTAAACTGCCCCGAGCCTGCTGGAAGGAGCGGTACATAAAAATGAATAATAAATATAAATAAATAAATAAGAAAATAGTTATACGTTTTACATTTCTGGGTAGGTGATCTTTGGGACTTGGTTTTTTAATCAGTAGCTCCCATGCTGAAAAAGTGTGAGCACCCCTGCTTCAGAACAAGGAATTGTTAGGAATTGTGGGAGTTGAAGTCCAAAATACCTGGAGGGCTGAAGTTTGCCCATGCCTGCTTTAGAACAGAACCCTCAACCAGGCCCGGATTACCCATAAGGCCACCCTAGGCCATGGCCTAGGGGCGCAAGCCGAGGAGGGCGCAATTCACAGACCAAAAAATAATGTTGAAACAAAACCGCAATGCGAGGTGGCGGGGGAGGAGGGAATGGTGCTCCCCCCTCGCCATCGCCCCCTTGTCAAGGAAGGAGGGCGTGAGGAGAAGGCGGAAGGAAGTCCCCGGGGCCGCTGTCGGGCATGTGCGGCACCCAGGAACATGGCGGAGGAGGCAGAGGCGCTCCTTCCTTGACAAGGGGTGCTGCGCATGCCCGGCAGCAGCCCCGGAGGCAGAGCTTCCCTCCGCCTCCTCCTCCTCATGCCCTCCTTCCTTGACTCAAGGAGGAGGAGGCGGAGGGAAGCCCCGCCCCCGGGGCCGCTGCCAGGCATGCACAGCACCCCTTGTCAAGGAAGGAGCGCCTCTGCCTCCTCCGCCATGTTCCTGGGTGCCGCGCATGCACGGCAGCGGCCCCAGCAACTTCCCTTCCTTCCTCTTCCTTCTCGCTCCCTCCTTCCTTGACTCGAGGAGCAGGAGGAGGCGGAGGGAAGCCCTGCCCCAGGGGCTGCTGCCAGGCATGTGCGGCACCCAGGAACATGGCAGAGGAGGCGGAGGCGGCTTCAATCCTGGCACAGTTGCCGCCCCGCAGCAGCCTTCACGCCGAAAGGCCATGTGAGCACAGGAAGAAGGGCCCGGCGCCTGCAGGAAAAAAGAAGCAGGGTTGGAATTAGGCCAGGATTCTCCTTGCTCCTTTTTCCTTTTTGGGGGCAAAGCGAGGGCAGTGGAAGGAAGGAATGTGTGTGTGGGGGGTTGAGGTTGGTTTGGGGGCATAATTCCAAAGTGTGGCCTAGGGTGCCTGTTCCGTCCTCCAGACGTTTCATATGCATAGCCCCATAGTTTTGTTTTAAAAGGCAGCATTTTTCCTTTTGCATTTTTCCTGGGACTGTTCCAGGCACTTTGACACCTTGCCTGTTAATTATTAGCAGGGTTGCAGCCTGGTGCAGAATTTGCAGCCTAAAGCTCTGCAAATGTATCTTTTTTAGTTGGTGTCCGCCCCTTTGTCTTCCTGGGGATTGGCCTCCATTTTAGAAAGTGTTTCAGTTCCTTTCAGAGAGGGAAGGAATTCAGATGTGTGTTTTTGGCCCGCCCGGATTGGCTCCGGAGGGGTCACCGTGAGTGCTGGGTGCTAACCGGCAGGCTAACCTGCGTGCGGACCTGCTGATTGCTATTTGCTTGACCATTAGCTGGGGACTGCTGGAACCAGATGAGTTTATGGTACCTTGCAGAGACTGGCTTTGCATGCTGTATAAGATAGACATCTGGTTACCAGCCCAGCTTTAGGTCACCTTTGGACTGGTCTTAGGTTTAGAGTGGGGAAGAAGTGGTTTCTTCAACCAAACACCTAGGACCAGGGTGGGAAATATCGGGTTTCCTGCCATCCAAAGGGAAGCAGTGGGAATCTTTTGAGCAACAACCCAAGGCATTTCCACTCTGTTTTTTTTTTTGGCAACCATTAAGCTGTGCCAGGTCCTGCAAAGACTTTGTTATTGAATAAACTGTTTGATTTTCAACTTTAATTTGGAGTGTTTTTTGGGTTGCCATACCACCTAGCTTTTTCAGCAAGCGCTCTGCAGTCCACCAGGTAGAAAGGACAACACATCTGCCAGCTTTAATTTTAAACAGACCTGGTGTGACGGCATAGTGCCAAAAGGGGTTAATCCGGGCCTGCCCTCAACAGAGAGGCCTGGCAGAATAAGTGCCTTGAAATGAAATAAACAGCCTGGCTTTATTTACAAACCAAGATTCAAAGAGGTGCCAAACACATAGTTTACATTATAAATTCATTCATTGCATATTGCATCATATACATATGAAAACATATACACTATAAATTCAAGTGCCTTGACACTGAATAGTCCCAAGGAGGGACACCCCATTTAGCTTCACCTCCAGAAAACTATGATGTCATTAAAATGGCATTTGTCCAAAATCATCCTGGGCAAAGAAGACTGCAGCAGACTGAAGCAATCAATAGGATGGTAAAAATCAATTTAGAGTGTTCCAAGCTGCACCCTGTCCAGAGGGATGAGTCAATGCTGGCACATCTCCTTCAGCGGAGCTATCCCATAAATAAGAAGTTAGCCTTTACTGCTGCAGACAGCATCCTTAATATGCCCAAAGACTCCACCTCAGACCAAGGCTGACGCCGGCTGCACTCCGAGGTTCACTCTCCAGCCGCCCAAACTTCTCCCTTGTAGGTCCAAAATGCATGACCTCATACTAGCTGCCATGGACTTGTAAGAGAGAGGGAATAGGCCTACTCGTGAATGGGCACAGCTCCAAATGCAATGCTAAATGGAAGGAGAAAGCACAGAACAGAATGTCACCTTGCTAGGAAACGTTCAGTTGGGCGCCGACTGCAGTAGGAAATGCTCCCTCGATTTGTAATGTTTGCAATTTCTCAACAAAAATGGGGTTGGAAGACAATGGAAAGGTAATACCACCAACAGTGAGTGTAGCCTCTGCACAAAGGCTGTAACCCATTTCCTACAATCTGAATGTCAGAAGGGACCTTTATATACCAACTGAGCTATTTCCTCTACAACTTCCTACTACCGTACTATTCCCATCACTTTTTCACGTTACACACATGGAAATGTACTTTTATGCCTGTGGTTTTCTCTTTCGAATGGCATACTCAAGTAGTGGGAAATGATGTCATAAACAACTGGACTTTTTCATATGCATATATTTTGCCAAACTGAGACCACCAGTCTCTATTAATCGTTTCTTCTACTGACAAAATTTGCAAGATGAAAATGGCCAAGAGGTCACTGTTTCTGGTTGCTAGGCTCCTATTGGCTTCCTGGGTCACAGCTGTATACACCTGATTTATAAACCGGTACTTCTCTCTCTCTCTCTCTCTCTCTCTCTCTCTCTCTCTCTCGGCATTACTTTGCAAACGAAGATTCAGGAAGGAGTCATCCCATGCCTTTTTCAAGCGCGTTGATGACTAAAAAGGCCAATCTGAGATAGGCAAGTTCGGTTGCAGAAAGCACAGCAGAAAGTCTCCTTGGGTGATGTTGTTTCCAAGTTGCGGTTCTTTCTGTGCTGTCGTTTCTCTTCGAGACCCATTTGGCGTGTCTTCTCATTGTGGATAGTGCGTCTCCATGCCTCCCGATGTGAGGCCAGGGTGGACCATTCTTGGTGATCAATCTGCTTGAGCCTGAGATGTTGTTTCAGGGAGTCCTTATCTCTCTTTTTTGGGGCGTCTTTCTTGCGCTGACCCGTGGCGAGTTCACCATAAAGTAGTATCTTTGGGAGGCGGTGGTCCTCCATCCTAGAGACATGTCCTGCCCAGCGCAGCTGTGTTCTCAATAGCATGGCCTCAATACTGGTGATCCCTGCTTGCTCAAGGACAGCAAACCGGTACTTAGTTTGCAATATTATACACATATTATACACAGTATTATACACATACTATACACTAGTAAAAGGGCCTTCTTTCATCTACGTCAAGCGAGGCAGTTGGTGCCTTATTTACCAACAGAGGCGCTGTTACTTCGAGGCTGGATGACTGCAATGCTTTGTATGTGGGCTTACCTCCAGCAGCATTTCGCAAGATCCAAATTGTGCAAAATGCAGCCGCTAGACTCCTCACAAGAACATCAATGAGGTGCCATATAACGCCGTCTCTGCAGCGCTTGCATTGGCTGCTGGTTGAACACAGAGTCGTCTACAAGACCCTGGTCCTAGCATTCAAGGCCCTCCGAGGTCAGGGTCCTCCATATCTAAGAGACCGTTTAATGCCACTCCACCACCAGAGACTGCCACGGTCAGCTCATGAGAATCTCCTCTATGTCCCTAGCCCTAGAGAGGTCCATTTGGAGCCCACAAGACAGAGATCCTTCTCAATCGCAGCCCCAATCTTGTGGAACTCCCTCCCTACCGCCAGACCAAAGAGCCACTCCTGATCCTCATACATTTTTAGGGGCACTCAAGACATGGCTCTTCAGAAGAGCCTATCATTGTTAAGTAACAAGCGGTGACTATGTAACCTGTTTATTTTAATTGTGTAAGTCGCCCAGAGCACCTTTGGTGGAGGGCGACTCATAAGAAATAAATTTGATTGATTGATTGATTTATTTACGATTGTAAGAACAGAATGGAAATCTATCATTTGTCGGCATATGAACTGAATAATGAGTAGAAGTCTTATCTATAAAGCTGCAGTTTTGCAGCCTATTTCAAACTAGTCACAGAAGAATCTAGTTGCATCCTAGATCTTTTGGTCTGAGATTCCTTTTTTATTACCTCCTCTTTTTTTGGAAGATTCACAGACCTGAGAAATCTGTTCTGAACAAAGTATCTCCTGATAAACCTATGTGTTACCTTATTTGACCACAACTAAAGTTCTCCTAACTCACCCTGATTTCCCTTTCCTGAGACTTCCCTCTTCTGATCTGATATTGCCCATTCATTCTTGAGGCTGGAACCATAATGTTTCCATGCCATGCCCGGCCACGCATTTGCAGACAACAGTAAGTGTTTACTAGGAATAGAACGACAAAACTAGAAGAAACTGGGTATCTTGTTTTAAGGCAGAACCCACCACACATGATAACTTTGCGCCCCAAATAGAAGAGAGGGATGAAGAAGAATAGGGGCAGTCTTCACCAGAAAGTTCAAAATGACTGAAATTGTAACCAGTCTTCAAATTGCAATGAAATAAAGGACACGGACACTCTCTGTTCTTCTTGTGTATGGTGTGACACAAGGACCTTTCTCCTTCTTTAGGATTCAGAGTTAGATCCATTTTGCCTTGTAATCTACTACACAATAGGCAGTTGAGTCAGAACACAATCCAGACCATTACTATGGATTCAGTCAAAGGATTTCAAGCAGCATCCCCCCCCCTTTAGCCGTACCTGGAGGTTCATGTTATTATCTGGTATTCCTTCATCCCGTATGATTGCATTTAGATTTCCAAATCGAAAGAAACTGGGAATGTTAAAGACACGAACTTTGTGATTCATCTGGTCTATTTTGCTTTGAGGCTTGTGTATGCTCCTCTGAAACACACTGTTGCAAACCTGATCAGGTGAATCAGGTGCTTGCCTTAGCCAAGGCCAGTTGCCAGTTAAGCCATACACCTGTCTTCTGTTGCCCCATCCCATCGACAAAAGCACATCCTACCAATCTTGGTCTCTAAAATACTACAAGATCCCTCTGCAGAATCATTTCTCAGTCATCATGATGTTAAACTTTGTGACCAAAACCCCCTTGTGACCAAAACTCACAGTGCAAAATAAGTGTAAATATCGACAGAGCGCTGCCTTAAAAAAAAACACATTTTCTAGATGATGCAATGCAACAACAAAAATCCTTGTGTGTGTGCTCCCAAGTAGCAATACCACTTTTCTTTTAGAACGGCTTTTTTAAACAAATAGTAACAATATCTTGAGGCATATACAGTATATGCTCAAGATGATGTTACTATTGGGTTTGTTGCTTCTGTAGCAAGAAACATAGTAGCTTATAACTACACCTTAAACATATCGATTGTGGGCAAAAGCTTTTGTAAACAGAAACTGTTTGCCTGGTGACGTTGTTTGTAGTCTATGGTAACTGTTGTCATAATATAACAATCTATTAGTCCCGAGGAACAAAGGACTTTTTACCTAGAGGCCTGACACTATCTAGCTTCCCTTACTTTGCACAGATCCAAGTGCCCCACAATACCGTAGATGCCTCCAAGGTCATGTAGCCGGCATGACTACATGGAGCGCCGAAGCGGTAAATATTGATCTACTCACATTTGCATGTTTTCAAACTGCTAGGTTGGCAGAAGCTAGGGCTAATAGTGGGAGCTCACCCTGCAACTCAAATTCGAACTGCAAACCTTTTGGTCAACAAGTTCAGCAGCTCAGCGGTTTAACCCTCTGCACTACCTATATATATATAGGTAAAGGTTTCCCCCTGACATTAAGTCCGAGTTGGTGCTTATATATCTATATATATATATATATATATATATATATATATAGCATGCATAACCAGATAATGAGAAAACACTGCATATATATATAATTTATATTATACATTTAGTCTATCTCTCTCTCGATCTCTCTCCATATAATATATTAATGTCATACATGGTCCTCTCCATAGCTTTAGTCCAATGGAAAGAAACACCTCGAATTGTACAGACAGACTTAGATATGTATATGCAATGTTTGTGTGTGTATGCTTTCACGGATGCTTTCGTGTTAAGCCGCTTTGGCTCTCCTTCAGGGGAGAAATAAATATATATTTTATATTACATGTAATATTACTAATAACATTACAGTATGATGTTATATAGTACAATGTAATATATAATATTAACATTGTGCAATACGGCAATATTATAATATATTGTATTTACGTTTTACTTGTAAGCCACTCTGAGTCCCCTTCGGGGTGAGAAGGGCGGCATATAAACATGGTAAATAAATAAATATAATATTATAATATATTAATAGTAGGCCTCCCACTCCCATCATTCCTAAGCCTAACATTCTATAGCAGACCTGGGCATTTAACGGTGTGCGGGCCAGATGCGGCCCGCCGGCCGATTCTGACCGGCCCTGGGAAAAGGTGTTGGGGGCAGGGCCATTTCTGCAAGAGGAAGGGCTGCCGCTGCCGCCATCCCATCACGGGCTGTGGAGCCTGTGTCGGCAGACAGCCCACTGCTCTGGAGAACGATCGGAGGAGCGGCGGCTTTGTAGTGCCTGCCATCCCGGGAGGCGATCCGGTCCTGCAGCGGGTGCAGTCGGTGACCTGCGGCGGCTGATCGCCCTGGCGACCCAGAAGACTTCACCATCTTCCGGGTCTCCAGGGCAATCAGCTGCCTCAGTTTGCCGACTGCTCCCGCTGCAGGCCCGGATCGCCTCCCGGGATGGCAGGCACGCCTCTGACGGAACAGCTGGGGATGAGAGCGGGCAGAGACCTGCAGCCTCCGATCGTCTGCTGCTCTGCTGCGGCTGGGTCCGCTTTGCCATCCTCTGGGCTGGGTCCATTGGGCCATTCCATCTTGGGATCCTTCAGCCTCTCTTGCACCTTGTCTTCTTGAATTTAATTTAATTTTATTATATTTTAAAATAATTTTATAATAATATTATAATATTATAAATAATATAATATAATGTTATATTATATTATAATTTCAATAATTATATAATTTCTATATATATACTATAACAATTATGATATTAATGCTAATAATATATGAATATTTCTTGATATATTAATATGTTAATATTAATGATGTGTAGTATATAGCAAATATAGTAAATAAATAATGTAGATTAGAATGCAGTCCGGCCTTTAGGTGCGGCCCTCCATAATATTTTTTGGCTTTCGTGTGGCCCCTTGGAAAAAATAATTGCCCACCCCTGGCCTATAGATAGAGATTCTGGGCCAAGTTGGGCCTTCCTCCAGGTGTTTGGGACTCCCACTCCTACCATTCCTAACAGCCTCAGCCCCCTTCCTTTTCACCCTCAGCCACTTAAGCGGCTGAGGGTGAAAAGGAAAGGGCCTGAGGCTGTTAGGAGTGGTGGGAGTGGGAGTCCCAAACACCTGCAGGGCCCAAGTTGTCCAATGAATAAGCTAGCTTGACCTACTAATTTGCATTATGGTTTCTGATTGGCCAGCCTCAACATTCTGACATTCTTAAGCGGCTGAGGGTGAAAAGGAAAGGGCCTGAGGCTGTTGGGAATAGTGGGAGTCCAAAACACCTGAAAGGAAGGCCCAAGTTGGAGCAAACCTCCCCCAGAGCAGTGGTGCGATCCCGGGGGAAAGATCTAGGCGAGTCCCCGGCTTGGTTGCGGCCTACCGATCTTAAGTGGCTGAGGGAGGGAAAGGAAAGGGCCTGAGGTTGCTAGGAGTGGTGGGAGTGGGAGTCCAAAACACCTGGAAGCAAGGCCCACGTTGGCGCAAACCTCCCCCAAAATTATGGTGCGAGCCTGGGGAAAGATCTAGGCGAGTCCCCGGCTTGGTTGCGGCCTACCGACCTTAAGTGGCTGAGGGGAAGGAAAGGGCCTGAGGCTGCTAGGAGTGGTGGGAGTGGGAGTCCAAAACACCTGGAAGCAAGGCCCAAGTTGGCGCAAACCTCCCCCAAAATTATGGTGCGAGCCTGAGGGGGGGGGGAAAGAGCTAGGCGAGTCCCCGGCTTGGTTGCGGCCTACCGACCTTAAGTGGCTGAGGGGGGGAAAGGAAAGGGCCTGAGGCTGCTAGGAGTGGTGGGAGTGGGAGTCCAAAACACCTGGAAGCAAGGCCCAAGTTGGCGCAAACCTCCCCCAGAATGATGGTGCGAGCCCGGGGGAAAGAGCTAGGCGAGTCCCCGGCTTGGTTGCGGCCTACCGACCTTCCTTGCAGCGGCGCCGCCAGATGGTGTCTGTGCGGAGAAGGCGGCGGAAGGCGGTGCAGACGCAGGCCAGGCTGGGCAAGTCCGGCCCGGGCAGGGATCCGAAGATCTGGACCAGGAGCTCCGGGGGCAGCTCGAGGAGCGAGAGCGGGGCCCGGCGGGGCGCGGGCGAGGGGCCTTCGATGCGCTCCCCGCGGGCCTCGTCCTCCGAAGCCTCCCCTCCTCCGTCGTCGCCACCGCCGCCTTCTTCAGGGTCGGTGTCCGGCTCGCTGCTGTCGCCAGAGGCGCCTCCTTTCCGCTGCGCCGCCCGCCGCCGGCACCCCCTCACGGGGCCCACGCCGCAGAGGCGAGCGCACACCGCCATGGCTGCTGCTGCTGCTCCTCCTCCGCCGACTTTACCTCACGGCTGTCAACGCCGCGACTGACAGGGAAGCCGGCACGCGCGCGGGACCCCGCCCCCGCCTCGGCCAATCGCCGGCGACTGGCCTCACCTTCCACCAATCACAGAAAACCGAACTCTCAGCCCTGTCCAATCCCAGGCGAGCGGTACCGCCCTTTTTTTCCTCTTTCCTAAAAGCGGAAAGCCAAACAGGACCGACCAATCATAGCACGGCTGCGAACGCTATTGTCCAATCACTGCGCAGCTCCCGCCTCCTTTTTCTCTTTCTAGTACCGCCCCTTTTTACTCTCGTGAGGGGCCCCGCCCTCCAAGCGAAAGCCGAAAGAGTACTGGCCAATCGTAGCACGCCGGCTAAGGCTATTGTCCAATCACTGCGCAGCTCCCGCCTCCCTCCTCTTTCTACCGCCGCCCTTTTTTCTCTCGCAAAAGGGTCCCGCCCTCTAAGCGAAAGCCAAATGGCACTGTCCAATCGTAGCACGCCGGATAATTCGCCAACCAATCACAGAACAGCGGCCACGCCCTCATGTCCAATCACAGGCGAGCTATATCCGCCCCCTTTTTTCTCTCCTGAAGTGCAGCAAAATGGCACTGACCAATCATAGCACGCCGCCTCACCCTCTCAACCAATTATATCTCGCCTCAGTCTTTTTAGACTCTCACCAATTAAAGCTGGGCGGCTAGCCCTATTGTCCAATCATTGCACAGCTCCCGCCTCTTTCTTTCTGTTCGGCCAATCCTAGACCTCCCGTCTAACTCTCGCGTCCAATCATATCTTGCCTCCCCTCTGTCTCTTTCAAGCAGCTCAGTCCTCCTCAGCCACGCCCCGCAATAGTCCTTTCGGCCAATCGCAGCAATGCCACCTCAGCATACCAACCAATCATTACTCAGAGGCGGGCTTCAGCGTCGCCTATCTGACTAATCACAGCCCGGCGCTCTCTTCTCTGTTTTTTTTCTCTCGCGCGATGCTATTGGCCCAGGCTTTCCCTTACAAAGCCTCACAGACATAATCGCAGAGGATGAGTCTTTCCCTCAACTAAACCCCGCCCCCGATGACGTCGGAGGCGTATGTAGTCAAAGAAAGCCACGCCCCCGTGGGAAATGGTGATTGGGTGATATTCTCACTAAAGCCCCGCCCCCGGGCTTTGATGGACAAGGAGAGCCCCAGTCGTGCGGAATTAGAATATTTTTGCAAAATAGGGAATTTTTAAACGCGAAAAAAATGAGAGAAAAATGAGGAAAAAAATTCCAATTTTTTGTGTCTCCTCATTGGGAGTCTACACAAAATGTTCCAGGCGTGCCCCGTGTGAGGCTCGAACTCACGACCTTCAGATTATGAGACTGACGCGCTGCCTACTGCGCCAACGAGGCTCCTGCTGGAAGCGCTGCTGCAAAACCCTCTTGAGGCTCGTGCGCAGAAGTGACACCTGGCCCAATGGCTCCAGGGCAGGATTGTTAGGAATGGTGGGAGGGAGGGAGGTCCCAGGCCTGCCCCACAGCCATTGGAGCTGCAGTTTAGACATTATCTCCACAAGGTCACCCAAAGCAACTATTTATCTATTACTATTATTATTATTTTAATAATAATAATATTAATAATAATTAATATTTTTTATTATTTAATGATACTAAATATAATATTTATTATTATATAGTATTATTAATAATATATTATTATTATGTATTAATATTACTTTGCAGCAGCTGCAGAGCTGTTTGGGCTGGAAGTCAGCCTGAAGGAAACGGAAGTCCTTTACCAGCCCGCACCACAGGAAGAACACCATCATCCCCACGTCAGCATAGGCAAATCTGTGCTTATTTCCGTTCAGCAGTTCACCTCCCTGGGAAGCATCATCTCTTCAGACACCAAGATTGACAAAGAGACAGATCACAGATTAGCAAAGGCATAGAGTGCATTCGGAAAGCTTCACAAAAGAGTCTGGAGCAACAAGCACCTGAGGCAAAGCACCAAAATAAGTGTGTACAGAGCTATCGTACTGCCGTTTATTTTCCGAGCCAATTCAAGGTGCAGGTGATTACCTACAAAGCCCTAAACGGTTTGGGACCCGCCTACCTTTGTGACCGGCTCTCCTCCCATGAGCCAGCCCGAGCCCTTCGCTCCTCAGGGGAGGCCTTCCTTTCGCCCCTGCCAGTCTCACAAACTCGGCTTGTGAGCACTAGGGAGAAAGCCTTCTCCTCTGTGGCCCCCCGCCTTTGGAACTCCCTCCTGGGAGAGATTAGGAAACAACTGAAAACCTGGTTCTTCCACCTGGCCTTCGGAGATTAGGCTCCCAAATGTGAAACCTTTCCCCCTATGTCAGTGTTTCCCAACCGGTGTGCCGGGGCACACTAGTGTGCTGTGAGCAACCATCAGGTGTGCCGTGGGAAATTGGAACCTCCAGGAAGAGGGGGGGGGGGGGGGAGAGTCCAGTGTGTTGAAGTATAAAAACCCTAAGAAACCTACCTCGATAAAGGCACAACATTACAAACAACCCCCGTTGTCATCTTGGTCTCTCCTTCTCCATGCATCGGGAAGGCCCGCCTCCCTTTCCCCAAGTAGAGACCTCCTCTTGCCTCCTGGGGGTTCTGTGTGGGAAGTTTGGCCCAGTTCTATCATTGGTGGGGTTCAGAATGCTCTTTGATTGTAGGGGAACTATAAATCCCAGCAACTACAACTCCCAAATGTCAAGGTCTATTTCCCCTGAACTCCACCTACGTTCACATTTGAGCATATTGAGTATTCATGCCAAGTTTGGTCCTGATCCAACATTGTTTCAGTCCACAGTGCTCTCTGGATATAGGTGAACTACAACTCCAAAACCCAAGGTCAATGCCCACCAAACTCTTATAGCATTTTCTCTTGGTTATGGGAGTTCTGTGTGGGAAGTTTGTGTCTTTCTGCCATTCCTGCCAGGATATCTGTGTTGTGTTCATCGAAACAGGCTCAGGTTTCACACTGGGGGTATAAATGATAACGCACAGAATTTGGGGGTCTTGCCATGAAGGCAGACCGGCTAGACCCACCAAAGAGGGCCCATGTCAAACCTGGTGAGAAAGGAAGCAACCAATCCTATATTTTTCCTAAAATGTCCTAATTTAAACAGATCTCACCACAGCCTGAAGAGGATGCCATTGAGATTTTTTATTCATTCCAGCTGGAAATGAGGTACTAGCCGCGATCCTTCGACAATGCTAGTACCAAGCATACATGTAATACATACGTTTTTATACTTTTTCCAAAACAGAACAGTTTTCAAACTGCCCACTTGCCCCTATTGGCTGTGGGTTAATCAATTGGCCAATAGGAGGAAAAGAGGGGGAATGAATGGAATAATGAGTCAGGGTTTTGAAGATTAAGATGTGTTAATGAAGTTTCATTGATAAGGAGGAAATCCTAAATCTGGTGATGTTTGGCTATCTTTGTGTGGTGATGAAAAATTAATGACATTTCCTGGCAGTAGCATGCACTTCTGATGGTTTGTCTTTGTTTAGTAAATGTGTGAGAGATTGTGGGATTTTCCATGTGAGGCTAAACAGACAGGGCTCTTCCTGGGTCACAGAGGAATCCCTGATCAATTAATAGATGTGTTGATGAAGTTTTGAGATTATAGCATGTCTGATTAGCAAGGGAAGACCCCTTGCAGTCCTGCAATCTTACCACCTATTGTTTGGGTCCTTGGAATAAATGGTTTTCATGGTTTTGGGTCATGGGTCTGGCCGTCTCTCATTTCCTAAGTGGCGTGTTCTATTTGTAGGATCTTTCTTAAGTAAATATGTGTAGCAATTTGGCTATGTCCTGGGTTTGAGTCTTGTGAAACGACCCTCCATGTTATACAAAGGATGTGGCCAGGTGGCTTTCCCTGTCTTTGGAAATAACCATTGATCCCTAATTAGCACTCTTCAATCTTGCAAAGGCTTTTGCCGGATTCTTCCTAAATGTTTGGGGCTCCTTACAGGCAGGATTACTCATCTTTGTTACAAAGTACATTTCATCAAGACAAAACATTTAGAAGTTACAATTTAAAATACAAGGATAGAAGGAAAAGGAAATAATAATACTCTTATGCAGTTTCTAGGCATTTCATGGGGGTTAGGGCATGCAAAGGGAGAACTTACACAGAAGTCTAGGAAAATATAGGAAAATATCATGCTTGGCTTTCATACAGCTTTGGCATTTCATACAATTTCATAGCGAGAGAGTCCAGGAAACAATTATTTCATATTCAGGGAGTAGAAAGAAAGTCCATCGGTGTCCTTGGGAAAAACTATAAGAGAAAAGTCCTTTTTGCTAATAGCCAGAGGAGAGTCCAAACACACGGAAGCCCTTAGAAAACTATGTCTCTCAAATCACTCAGGACTTGCCCTGTTGGCCTGTCCGCATGCAACTCCGTACACAAAGAGTTCATGGCTTCAGGTCAAGTGAGGCAAGAAAACAAAGAGGTAGAAATGGCTGAAGGTCTTTTGATGCCAAATCCCAGCCTTTTGTGCTAGAGATGCCAGACCACATATGCAGGAACTTTGGAACTGCCTGCTGCAGGTCAATGAAACAGGGGCTCGACTTCATCAATACATTTTAAAAACATTAACTATATGTATTACTGTGTTAGAGTGTCATTTTGGTTGGTGGTGTGCCCCGGGATTTTGAAAATGTAAAAAGTGTGCCGCGGCTCAAAAAAGGTTGGGAAACACTGCCCTATGTGACCCCATTGTCTTTGACACTACTCCAGCTATCTCCCCCGAGTTTTTAAACATCCTATATGTTCATGTGGCCCGCCCTGTTGGTTCTGTTTTTAGATTCACCTGTACTGTTGTGCTTTCACAGATGTATTTTATTGTGCTTATTGCTTTTATTATGTTTATTGTTTTCTGATGTTTTTGGTATTTTTTGTGATGTGTTGCTCGGGCACGGCCCCATGTAAGCCGCTCCGAGTCCCCTTTGGGGAGATGGATGCGGGTTAGAAATAAAGTATTATTATTATTATTATTATTATTAAATGGAATAGTGGAGACAAACAACTTCTGATCATGATAAACCGGGTGAGCGGCCTCATCAGAATGCAAGGATGCGCTCTGGATTGCCTATATTGTAATACGAAGGTACTTGAGTCACAGGAAATAACTTGGCTATGAGTAATCTGCAATTAAATATTATTTTCAAGAGAATGATGAATGCAATAGCAGCAGCAAAAGGACAAAACACATTCCGAAAAGGGCAAAAACAACAGAGTCATCTGAAGCCTACAGGATGAAGTACTGTAAATGAATAATAATAATAATAATAATAATGTGTTCCCTAAGCTGTGCACTCTTATTTTGTTTTTAAACATCTGCTTTGAATCTCTTCGAAAAGAGAAAAAAGCAAAAGATGGATAATAATAATAATAATTTTACATGTTATATTTATACTTTTAATTTTTAACTTGTACTTCCAATGTTTTCATTAGCTTTCATTTTTATTAAGATTTCAGACTTGTGTTTTTTATATTATTGTCTTGATATCCATTATAGGGAGAAAGAGAGGATATAAATTAATACTAATTAGTCCATGGTAGTCCACTCTCTTGTTAAATCCCAAATAGATTACTGCAACACACTCTACATGGGGCTGCCTTTGAAGACTGTCCGGAAGCATCAACAAGTCCAACAGGTGGAAGCCAGGTTGCTCACCGGAGCGAGGTACGGGGAGCATACAACCATAGAATCATAGAGTTCGAAGAGACCTCGTGGCAACCCCATTCCGCCAAGAAGCAGGACAATCACGATCAAAGCATCCCCAACAGATGGCCATCCAGCCTCTGTTTAAAAGCCTCTAAAGGAGCCTCCACCACACTTCGGGATAGAGTTCCACTGCTGAACAGCTCTCACAGTTAGGAAGTTCTTCCTAATGTTCAGGTGGAATATCTTTTCTTTCCTGTCCTTTGTGTCTTTTTAATGTATTTATTTATTTATGTATTTATTTATTTCCTATATTTATTCCCTGCCCTTCTCCCTCTCAAAGGGGGACTCAGGGCGGCCTAACAAAAGCATCATACAAACAACCATAGTACAATCAAAATATTAAAAATATTGAAACAACAATTAAAACAATTAATTAAGACAGTGTTTCCCACCCTTTTTTGAGCCGCGGCACACTTTTTACATTTGCAGAATCCTGGGGCACACCACCAACCAAAATGACACAAAATGACACTCTAACACAGTCATACATATAGTTAATATGTTTTTCAATGTATTTGTACACTCAGTGTGAAACCTGGGCCTGTTTCAATGAACACAACATGGATATCCTGGCAGGAATGGCAGAAAAACACAAACTTCCCACACAGAACTCCCATAACCAAGAGACAATGCTATAAGAGTTTGGTGGGCATTTACCTTGAGTTTTGGAGTTGTAGTTCACCTATATCCAGAGAGCACTGTGGACTCAAACAATGTTGGATCAGGACCAAACTTGGCATGAATACTCAATATGCCCAAATATGCATGCAGATGGAGTTCAGGGGAAATAGACCTTGACATTTGGGAGTTGTAGTTGCTGGGATTTATAGTTCCCCTACAATCAAAGAGCATTCCGAACCCCACCAATGATAGAACTGGGCCAAAGCAAGAGGAGGTCTCTACTTGGGGAAAGGGAGGCGGGCCTTCCCAATGCATGGAGAGGGAGAGACCAAGTAGACAACGGGTGGGGAGGGGGGTGTTTGTAATTTTGTGCCTTTATCGAGGTAGGTTTCTTAGGGTTTTTATACTTCAACACACTAGACTCTCCCCCTTCCTGGAGGTTCCAATTTCCCACGGCACACCTGATGATCACTCACGGCACACTAGTGTGCCCCGGCACACTGGTTGGGAAACACTGCATTAGGGGTTTACCTATTTCTATGGAATGCTTTTTACCTATTTCTATGGAGTGCTCAACACCAACTGTGTGGTGTTTCCCGGCCTGGAGTGCAACAAGTAAAAGGCAGGCTGGGCAGTGAGCTTTCCCCTGGTCACTTGGGGCGTGGCCTCCACCCGGGCCCCTTCCTCTTCCTCCTTTCCCTCCTGCCTGCCTGCCTGCCTTCTCGGGGGTGATGGAGGCGTCCGGCTTGTGCCGAAACCTGTGCATGGTGACAGGGGCGTCGTGGGGACTGGGCCGGGCCGTGTGCCTCCGCCTGGCCGCGCTCTCCCCGGGCTCGGCGCTGCTCCTCTCGGTCCTCTCTGCACCCTCCCCACAGACCTGCCCCAGCCCCACGCCACCCAAAGCCTCCTCTGCACCGCCCGGGAAGCCTACCGGCAGATGGAGGGGGAAGGGGAAGGTCCGCGGGCGCCCCCGGAAAGGATCCTCCTGGTCAACAACACCGGTGAGCAGGGCCTCCCCTGAACATCTTAAACTTTGTGATGGTTCGTGGCAGGAGATTAGTACGGACAGGTAGTCTGGGCCAGAACCAGCATTTTGAATTGTGCTCGGAAGCTGATCGGTAGCCAGTGGAGTTGGCATAACAAAGAAGTTGTATGTTCCCTGTACATGAGCAACCAGATGCAACACAGGGTCGCGGCTAAAGGATTTGAAAACCATGATACAGTATCATAACAATAAGTACATGGCCCCGTAGTAAACCCACCGTGAAAATTGACAATACATACCAATATGTAACATCATTCGTATATAAGAGGCTAGATGCCAATGGTCAGATCAAGGATAAATATTGTCAATTTTCCTGGTGGGTTTACTATGGGGCCATTTACTTATTGTTATGATACTGTATCATGGTTTTCAAATCCTTCAGCTGCAACCCTGTGTTGCATCTGAATCCTGGGTCCGGAAGAAGCCGCTTAAGGCGAAACGATACGGCGCTGGGATACCCCTTATCGTCGACCCTGGAATCCCCTCTGCATGGATTTTCCCTTTGCATCTTTCCGCCCATCCCTTGGCACTCTTTGATTTGGACTAATTGCCCCCGCTTGCGGGAAAGGGACTGACCTTTTGGGCTTTGTTATTATTTGCGGAGGTATTCCTTTTGAGGACTCTCAAGCGTGAGTACGGCTTGGGGAAATGTTCCCCTCCACATGTAATAATTATAATCCATTCAATTGTACCGTGATATGCTAGTTGTATGTATGCATTTTGCGACTGATTTTGTTCAATACAACTGCATTGTTTATTTCATGTTGTTTGCTCCACTTCTGGAGAATTGATAGACACAGATTAACATATTGCTGCAGGGTCTCAGTTCTTTGGATGGTAAACAAATTAAGAAGCTGTAGCCATGTGCCAGTTTCCAAGGCTGATATCTTCGGCGTTGAGTATTTATGTCACAGCGGATAGGCAACAGAAATATAGAAGTTTAATTCGCCATCGGCCCAAAAACTCCAGTCTCTGTTCGAGTGAATAATGAAACTCTCATTCAATTCACAAGGTAAATATATAACTTTGTATTGAATTGTATTTAACAATAACTGGCAAAACATCGAAAAACAACAGCCATCACAGCTACCTTTCTAAACATCCTTTCCTCACAGATATTAAATCCCAACTGACAGATCCCAACTGTCACTTTGTAACGGAAATTCCTCAAGGTTCCATTTAGCAGTCTTGAGACAGCGCCATCTGGTGTCAAACATGACACACTGCAGGTCATCTCAAACTGCGAAAATATATCTTGTGCTGACTCATGAATTGCTATTCAAAATGCAATAATCTGACACTCCTCCTTCATGAGCAACACAAGTACACACATTACTTATAATAACAATATCTTCTTACAAAATACATTTAATTTACAATTAGTCAATGCTTTTGTAAACATATCAGCCATATTCTTGTGTTTTCCTTTTAAATACACACTTGCAACCAATTACCTTACATCTTT
>JARBWK010000014.1:4365400-4511996 GCA_030556195.1 Anolis apletophallus
CTTTTGGAAAGTGCTGGCTCTTGCTATTGTCATGCTAATGAGGCTAGTAGAGGGTTGATTGAATCAAGGCTTCAGGAATGCAGCTGACAAACCTCGCCCCAGGTAGCTGGCTAAAGGTAAACAGTGGCACTTTCATATTTTTAAAATTACATACATGGGGGAAAACATTGGGGTTTATGGGGAAAATATACCATCCTGATCACCCCTGCCTACCCACCAGAAAGATACACAGTTTATTAGATTCATAAAAGATAGCCCAAGGGTCCTGGACAGAAAGGAAAATTCTTTGGGAATGAGCAAAAGTCCATAAGAGTAATGCAAAAGGAAAATAACTGGGTGTATTCATAAAGTGTGGGTTACAAGGGCATTGTCATGTGGGGCCATGGGAAGAGCCTTCGGTTCCCACGTGGGGAGAGATAGGGAATTGTGGGATCACTTCCAGCCTGGTGTTTTTGGGAAAACTATGAATCCCTTGGTTTTAAACGATCTTCTACAGAGCCCAAGAAAAGGGGGGTCACCTCCGATATCACCATCACTTTGAAGGTAATTGATTGCTCGATCGGAAGCCAGTGCAGTTGCTGAAGAATTGGAGTTATGTGACTCCTTGTCGGTTCCCCGGCAAGAAGTCGAGCTGCAGCATTCTGAACCAACTTGAGATTCTGAATCACAGACAGAGGTAGGCCAATGTAGAGGGCGTTACAGTAGTAGTCTAATCTTGAGGTGTCCGTGGCCTGGATCACCGTGGCCAGGTCGTTCTGCTAAGCACGGAGACCAGAGCCTGCATAGTCAACAGAGGTACCAAAAGACTCCCAGGCTCTTTACCAACGATGACGGGTGTATGGACGTTTTTCCAGTCTGATGGCCATTCTTGTGTCTTCCATACTTGCTGGCATATGGCAGGCATCACCTTGACAGCATCACCTGTCAATATTATATTATAGTATTAGCCGCCCTCTGCCACGTGTTGCTGTGGCCCAGTCTATGTATATGTTTTGTGTGTGTATATATGTCTATATGTGTCAGATACGGCAATGCTCTCTCAGAGCCCTTTCTCATAACTAATGGAGTGAAACAAGGTTGTGTTCTTGCACCAACCCTACCTACAATCTTCTTCAGCATGATGCTCCAAAGGGCTACGGCAGACCTCGAAGAAGAAGACGGCATATATATACGCTACCGTAATGATGGTAGCTTGTTCAACTTAAGCCGCCTGAGGGCTCGCACTAAGGTTCTAAACTATCTAGTCCGCGAGCTGCTTTTTGCCTACGATGCTGCCCTTGTCGGCCATTCAGAAGCAGCCCTGCTGCGCCTCACGTCCGGCTTTGCAACAGCGGCAGAGCTGTTTGGGCTGGAAGTCAGCCTGAAGAAAACAGAAGTCCTCTACCAGCCCGCACCACAGGAAGAACACCATCATCCCCACGTCAGCAGAGGCACATCTGTGCTTAAGTCCGTTCAGCAGTTCACTTACCTGGGAAGCATCATCTCTTCAGACGCCAAGATTGACAAAGAGATAGTTCACAGATTAGCAAAGGCATAGAGTGCATTCGGAAGGCTTCACAAAAGAGTCTGGAGCAACAAGCACCTGAGGCAAAGCACCAAAATCAGTGTGTACAGAGCTATCGTACTGTCTATTCTCCTCTATGGGTCTGAAACATGGGTCACCTATCGCCTACACCTACGACTCCTCAAACGCTTTCATCAGGGCTGTCTTCGCACAATCCTAAATGTACACTGGACCGACTATGTGAGGAATATTGCTGTCCTTGAGCAAGCAGGGATCACCAGTGTTGAGGCCACGCTATTGAGAACTCAGCTGCTCTGGGCAGGGCACGAGGTCTCTAGGCTGGAGGACCACCCCCTCCCAAAGATACTACTCTATGGTGAACTCGCCACAGGTCAGCGCAAGAGAGGCGCCCCCAAAAGAGACATAAGGACTCCCTGAAACAACATCTCAGGCCCGGCCAGATTGATCACCAACAATGGTCCACCCTAGCCTCCCATCGGGAGGCATGGAGAAGCACTATCCACAATGCTGCGGCCTCTTTCGAGAAAACACGCCGAACGGGTCTCGAAGAGAAACGTCAACGCAGAAAGAACCGCAACTTGGAAACAACATAACCCAACGAGACTTTCTGCTGTGCTTTCTGCAACCAGACTTGCCTATCTCAGATTGGCCTTTTTAGTCTTCAACGCGCTTGTAAAAAAAGTGGGACGAGTCCTTCCTGAATCTGAATCTTCGTTCGCGAAGCAAAGCCAGAGAGAGAGGTTAATCCCACAAACCAACATTACATTTTTTATTTATATAGATGACTATACTATAGTATCACTATATCATATATTAGCTATTACTATAGGTACACACTTGCAACTATTGCTATGATTCAATAGGAACAATAACCCTGGCCAACTCAATTCAGGGCCTACAAGCAGCTCAGAAGCCTAACTCCTAGCTGACGTTACCACGGCAACGAGGACGTTGCGTGCGCGGTGACGCAACCGCGCCGCCCTTGCGGCAGCTCACGCGCCGACCTTCCCATTCCGCGCAGGCGCCTGAGCGGCCCCAGGGAGGCTCCGCGTCCCTCGTCCCTCCTCCCCTCCCCTTTGGCGCAGGCGCAGTGGCGGGACCCGGAGTGGGCGTGGCCTCCGGGGTGGGCGTGGCCTCCCTCCAGTGGGTCACCTGACGGGGCTTGTTGTGGAGGAGGAGAAGGAGGAGGAAGAAGGAAGGAAGGAGGAAGGATGCCTGCGGAGAAGAGCTTCAAGCAGCGGCGTAGCTTCGGTGGGGAAAGGGAGAGGCTTGGCCTGGGAAGGCTTGTGTTGGGAGGCAGGGTGAGGCCTAGGCGTCTGTTTTGGGCCTTTGCCTTGAAGTGAAGAGTGAGGCCTAGCGGGGGTTAAGGTGGTTTCCCTTTTGTGTGTGTCTAAGGGTCTTTGTATTGGGGAGGGTCAAGAGAGTGTACTGTCTCTTTAAGAGTGTACTGCACTTCTTTCTTGGGGGGTGGGTCAAGGAATGGCTTTTGGGGCTGAAAAGGGGGAGTTGAAGAGAGACTACTGTCTTTAAGAGTGTACTGCACTTCTTTCTTGGGGGTGTCAAGGAAGGGCTTTTGGGGCTGAAAAGGGGAAGTTGAAGGGAGTGTACTGTCTCTTTAAGAGTCTACTGCACTTCTTTCTTTGGAGGGGGTCAAGGAAGGGCTTTTGGGGCTGAAACGGGGGGAGTTGAAGAGACTGTACTGTCTCTTTAAGAGTGTACTGCACTTCTTTCTTGGGAGGGGGTCAAGGAAGGGCTTTTGGGGCTGAAAAGGGGGGAGTTGAAGAGAGTGTACTGTCTCTTTAAGAGCATACTGCACTTCTTTCTTGGGAGGGGGTCAAGGAAGGGCTTTGGGGGGCTGAAAGGGGGCGTTGAAGAGAGTGTACTGTCTCTTTAAGAGTATACTGCACTTCTTTCTTGGGAGGGGGTCAAGGAAGGGCTTTTGGGGCTGAAAAGGGGGGAGTTGAAGAGAGTGTACTGTCTCTTTAAGAGTATACTGCACTTCTTTCTTGGGAGGGGGTCAAGGAAGGGCTTTTGGGGCTGAAAAGGGGGAAATTGAAGAGAGTGTACTGTCTCTTTAAGGACGGGCTTTTGGGGCTGAAAAAGGTGGGAGTTGAAGAGTGTACTGTCTCTTTAAGAGTGTACTGCACTTCTTTCTGTGGGGTCAAGGGAGGGCTTTTGGGGCTGAAAAGGGGGGAGTTGAAGGGAGTGTACTGTCTCTTTAAGAGCGTAATGCCTTTTCCCCTTTCCAATTGGGGTTTTATATTGGGGGGTTTCTTATATATAGGGGTGCATTGGGGCTTTATATTGGGGAGGGGGTTAAGGAAGGGGTTTTGGGGCTGAAAAGGGGGGAGTTGAAGGGAGTGTACTGTCTCTTTAAGAGCATAATGCCCTTTTTCCTTTTCAGTTGGGGTTTTATATTGGGGGGTTTCTTATATATAGGGGTACATTGGGGCTTTATATTGAGGAGGGGGTTAAGGAAGGGGTTTTGGGGCTGAAAAGGGGGGAGTTGAAGGGAGTGTACTGTCTCTTTAAGAGCATAATGCCCTTTTTCCTTTTCAGTTGGGGTTTTATATTGGGGGTTTCTTATATATAGGGGTGCATTGGGGCTTTATATTGGAGAGGGGGTCAAGGAAGGGCTTTTGGGGTTGAACAGGGGGGAGTTGATGGGAGTGTACTGTCTCTTTAAGGTGTGCCTTTGGGCCTTGTTTCCTTTTCAGAAGGTGTTGTTATAAGGGTGTTTATACTGGGGAGGGTTGAAAGAGGAAGTTTGTGAAGAGAGTGTACTGTCTCTTTAAAAGTGTACTGCCTTTCCCCCCTTTTATATTGGGGTTTTCTTATATATAGGGGTGCATTGGGGCTTTATATTGGGAAGGGGGGTAAAGAAAGGGCTTTTGGGGCTGAAAAGGGGGGAGTTGAAAAGAGTGTACTGCCTCTTTAAGACAGGCATAGGCAAATTTTGGCCCTTCGGGTGTTTTGGACATCAACTCCCACAATTCCTAACAGCTGGGAGTTGAAGTCCAATAATAATAATTATAATAATAATAATAATAGGGTCAAGGAAGGGCTTTTGGGGCTGAAAAGGGAGGAGTTGAAGGGAGTGTACTGTCTCTTTAAGGTGTGCTTTTGGGCCTTGTTTCCTTTTCAGAGCAGCTTTCTATTGGGAAGGTTTTACTACAAGGTGTATTGAGCCTTTATATTTGTCTCTACTTGAATTAATAGGGAGGCTGAAAGAAAGCTCAAGAAGGTAACAGTGTTGTTGTTTTAGGAAAATTGGGGAGGCATAGCTGCATCTACACCAGGCCTGGACCAAATTCGGCCCTCCCTCTAGGTCCAGCCTGGGCAAAGTTGGGCCTACTAGGAGTTTTGGACTCCAACTCCCAGCATTCCTAGCAGCCTCAAGCTTAAGCGGCTGAGGAGGAAAAGGAAGGGGCTTGAGGCTGCTAGGAATGCTGGGAGTTGGAGTCCAAAACTCCTAGTAGGCCCAACTTTGCCCAGGCCTGCTCTAGGTGTTTTGGACTTCAACTCCCACCATTCCTAACAGCCTAGGGCTCTTTCCTTTCCCCCCTCAGTTTAAGCAGGGCCCGAGGCTGTTAGAAATGGTGGGAGTTGGAGTCCAAAACACCTGGAGGAAGGCCCAAGTTGGCCCAGGCCTGGTGTAGATTATTTTCCATGGTTTCCTTTCCCAATGCCTTCCCCCCTTTGAATTTTAGCAGCACCAGATTGTGGTCAGAGAAGACCCTGGGTAGTATTTCCACCTGAAGCTGCTGAAGGAGAAGAGGAAAGGGCCCGAGGCAGTTAGGAATGGTGGGAGTTGGAGTTTAAAACACCTGGAGGAAGGCTCAAGTTGGCCCAGGCCTGGTGTAGATTATTTTCCATGGTTTCCTTTCCCAATGCCTTCCCCCCCTTTAATTTTAGCAGCACCAGATTGTGGTCAGAGAAGACCCTGGGTAGTATTTTCACCTGAAGCAGTTGAAGGAGAAGAGGAAAGGGCCCGAGGCAGTTAGGAATGGTGGGAATTGGAGTCCAAAACACCTGGATGGCCCCAGTTGGCCCAGGGCCGATTGACACAAGAATCAATGCAGTTTGACCCCAGTTGAAGTTTTATGGCTCCGTGCTAAGAAATGCTGGGAGTTGTTGTTTTACAAGGTCTTGAGCCATTTCTCTGTGAACTATAAATGCAAGGATTCCATACCATAAAGCCATGATTTAAAAGATGTACTTTACGTTGTTGTTTACTTTTAAAGGGGTATATTTGTGTTGGCAAACCGCCTGTGCGTTTTCCTCGCCAAAGGGCTGTTCCATACAGCCCAATATCCCAGAATATCAAGGCAGGAAATACCACGTTATTTATTTATTTATTTATTATTTCGGCTATTATTTATTTATTATTTCTATTTCCTAGAAGCTCGGAGCGGTTTACAGCAGTATAAAATACAGACAGGGAATAAAACTACAGAATTAATCTAAAATTATTACTAACACTACGGTGATTCTTGAAACTACACAGCAGATATAGCCACTTTATTCGGACGGGAACGTGTGGACTCTAGATCAGGGCTGTCCAACTGCCGGGGCCGGATCCGGCCCCGTAGCCTGTTGGACACGGCCCCACCTATGCCCTCAGCCGCCATTTTTAAATTTGAAAAAAATTAAATTTTTTTAAAAAAATGGCGGCCGGGGAGGGGGAGGGAGGCGGGGCAGGGAGGAGGAAGAGAGCTAGCTCCTCCTCCTTTTCGCGCCCCCTCCCTACCTAGGGCGGGAGCCACCGAAAGGGGCAGAAGGCGGCGCCAAGAGCAGCGCGTCACAGGCCTGGCGTGACGCGCTGCTCCTTGGCACCGCCTACTCCTCCTTTCAGCGCCCCTCCCTTCCTAGAGGCGGAGGGTGCGCGAAAGGAGGAGTAGGCGGCGCCAAGAGCAGCGCATCACAGGCCTGGCGTGACGCGCTGCTCCTTGGCGCCGCCTACTCCTCCTTTCGGCCCCTCCCTTCCTAGGGCGGAGGGGTGCGCGAAAAGGAGGAGTAGGCGGCGCCAAGAGCAGCGTCACAGGCATGGCGTGACGCTGCTCCTTGGCACCGCCTACTCCGGCGCCCTCCCTTCCTAGGGCGGAGGGGCGCCGAAGGGAGGAGTAGGCGGCGCCAAGAGCAGCGCGTCACGCCAGGCCTGTGATGCTCTGCTCTTGGCGCCGCCTACTCCTCCTTTCGGCGCCCCTCCCTACCTAGGGCGGGGAGCCGCGAAAAAGGGCAGAGGCGGCGTGAAGCAGCGCGTCACAGGCCTGGCGTGATGCGCTGCTGCTCCTGGCACCGCCTACTCCTCCTTTCGGCGCCCCTCCCTTCCTAGGGGCGGAGGAGTGCGCGAAAGGAGGAGGCGGCGCCAAGAGCAGCGCATCACAGGCCTGGCGTGACGCGCTGCTCCTTGGCGCCGCCTACTCCTTTTCGGCGCCCCTCCCTTCCTAGGGCGGAGAGGGTGCGAAAGGAGGAGTAGGCGGCGCCAAGAGCAGCGCGTCACAGGCATGGCGTGACGCGCTGCTCCTGGCACCGCCTACTCCTTTTCGGCGCCCCCTCCTTCCTAGGGCGGAGGGCGCCGAAAAGGAGGAGTAGGCGGCGCCAAGAGCAGCGCGTCACGCCAGGCCTGTGATGCTCTGCTCTTGGCGCCGCCTCTCCTTCGGGCCCCCCCTACCTAGGGCGGGAGCCGCCGAAAAGGGCAGAAGGCGGCGTGAAGAGCAGCGCGTCACAGGCCTGGCGTGACGCGCTGCCCTGGCGCCGCCTACTCCTCCTTTTGGCGCCCCCCCTCCGCCCTAGGAAGGGAGGGGCGCCGAAAAAGGAGGAGTAGGCGGTGCCAAGGGGCAGCGCGTCACGCCAGGCCTGTGCTGCGCTGCTCTTGGCGCCGCCTTCTGCCCTTTTCGTTTTTAGGAGGGGTGGTGCCTGGGGTTGGGGGCGGGGCCTGGGGGCGGGGCCGAGGGGCCCCCTAGGTCATCAGTGACCTTTTATCCGGCCCTGGAACCCGTAGAAGTTGGACAGCACTGCTCTAGATAACCCAGTTCAAAGCAGATATTGTGGGATTTTCTACCTTGATATTCTGAGCTGTGTGGAAGGGCCCTTAGAATATCAAGGCAGATAATCCACAATATCTGCTTTGAACTGGGTTATCTGAGTCCACACTGCCATATAATCCAGGTAAATGCAGATTTTATACAGCTGTGTGGAAGGCCCCTGAGAAAACCCTTCAGCTAAGGTTGGATTGACAGAGAGGAATTAGTAATGATAATCATTATCAGTAATGATGTTTAGAGAGAGAATCCGTAATGATAATAATCACTAAGAAGGATGAGAGAGGAATTGGTAATGATAGTGACTATAAGAATGATGAAAGAGGAATTAATAATAATAGCAATCGGTAAAGGGGAAGAGAGACTAATCGGTAATGATGAGTAAGACGGATGAGAGAGGAGTCAGTAATAATAGCAATCGGTAAAGGGGATGAGAGAGGAAACAGTAATTACAATGTATTGTCAAAGGCTTTCATGGCCGGAATCATTGGGTTGCTGTGAGTTTTCCAGGCTGTCTGGAAGCATTCCCTCCTGGCCTTGCACCCACATCTATGAGAGTCATTCTCAGAAGTTGTGAGGTTTGTTGGAAACTAGGCAAGCGAGGTTTATATACCTGTGGAATAATGTCCAGGTGGGAGAAAGAACTCTTGTCTGTTTGAGGCAAGTGTGAATGTTAAAGTTGGCCAGCTTATTTATTTATTTACTAGCTTGGGGACCCGGCGGTGCCCGGGGTATTTGAGGAAGGCATTGTGTGCCATAGTTCGTCATTGGTGTGGGCCACAGTGCTCTAAGGAAGTGAAATAAAGAACTGCAAGTCCCATCATCCATGGTCAATCCTTCCTCAAACTGCACCAGGATGTAGGGTGCACCTTGGGTGTCTGTGTCCCAAGTTTGGCCTTGTTCTGTCATTCTTGGGGGCCTAGTCAGGAAAATCAAGTTGAGGAAGCCTAACACTATCCCATGAGCTGAGGCCTAGTCAGGAAAATCAAGTTAAGGAAGCCTTGTTGTCAATTTTGGGCCTGGTCTGTGATTTATAGGGCTGCAGTGTTGTTTGGGAAGTAAATGAGGTGAAGGTACTGCAAATCTCATCATTCGTGGCCCATCTTGCCCTAAACCACACCAGGTTGTGAAGTGGGCCATTCATTGGTCCCTTGTTTGCCATGTTTGGTCCTGATCCGTCATTGCTGTGGGCCGCAGTGGCTGACTGCCTGAGGCCTTTTGCTTTCCCTTTGAGTCACCTGAGAAGTGTATTGGGTGAAGGTACTGAACATTCCATTTCCAACAGAAAAATCTGTCAACTGGCTAACTTCAACTCGAGCCATTTATGCCTACCTCAGGCCCTTTCCTTTCCTCTCTGTGCTGTGTTGGAATGTTGGGTGGCTGGCCAGTCAGAGCCATTTATGCAAATAATCCCGGAGTGGCAGCCAATCGAAACGCTGCCACATATTCCTCCCACCGCTCGGCCGCAAACACTGACTTTTATTATATACATAGATTTGTTTACTTTATTTATATTCCGCTCTTCTCACCCCGAAGGGGACTCAGGGCAGATTACAGGTACACATACTTAGCAGACAATCCCTGCCGTTTCACAAACACACATATAGACAAACAGAGGCAAACCCTGGCCACCAGGGGGAGCTGACACACTCCTCATCTCTCAGCGTTCCCAGCATCTCTTGGTGTTCTTTCCACATTCCTCAGCATTCATGAAGTTCTTTAATGGCCTCAAAACTCAGTCAAAATTTGCCTCCCCACTTAATGTGGTACCTTTATCTCCTACTTGACAGATGCAACTGTCTTTCGGGCTGCAAAGGTCGACAGCAGGCTACACTTAAAGGTCGAGCACCAACCTTGACCCAGGCAGGCCTTGAACTCAAGACCTACTGGTCAGAGAGATCTTATGCAGCTGACACTTAGCCAGCTGCGCCACATTCCCGGTGTGAACATGCCAAAGTGGCCATGCGTACGTCACCATTTAATATTATGGGATGTGAGCACTAGACTAGCAGTATCTCTCTCTTAGCCAGCTGAGCCACATTCCCGGTGCTTGATTAGTATTGAGTAGCCTACAATAACCACCATGTCAGACTACACCAGTCCTGGGCAAACTTCCGGCCCTCCGGGTGTTTTGGACTTCAACTCCCACAATTCCTAACAGCCGATAGGAATTGTGGGAGTTGGAGTCCAAAACACCCGGAGGGCCGGAAGTTTGCCCAGGTCTGGACTACACAGAGAAACCATTGAAATCCACAAGAATGTGGACAATTTCAACAGAAAGGAGGAAACAATGGAAATGAACAAAATCTGGCTACCAGTATTTTAAAAAAGCAGCCAGACTTTGAAGCTGCAAGGGTATTCAATACTAATCAAGGTGACCAATTGCAACATTCACACTTGCCTCCAACAGACAAGGGTTCTTTCTCCCATCCTGGGCATTATTCCATAAATATGTAAATGTCACTTGCCTAGTTTCCAACAGACCTCACAACTTCTGAGGATGCCTGCCATAGATGTGGGTGAAATGTAAGAAGAGAATGCTTCTAGAACATGGCCAGACAGCCTGGAAAACTCCCAGCAACCCAGTAATGATAATAATCAGTAATGAGGGCAAGAAGGGCGTCCTGACTCTTTCAAACCTCCTTTCTCAAAAGGATCGAAGGCCCTCCTGCTGTCCTCATTTCCTCCCACTCCCGTTACATTACTATTTGTCGATTCCTTAGGCTTGATCCCACCCTTGCCTCCAAACAGACTTGAAATGGCCAAGAGTGAAGATCGCAAAGGCTGCGGGAATGCCGCAAGAATGCCAGGCCTGTTTTGACTGGCCTTCCTGGAGCTGGAAAGCCGGAGGAGAAGTAAACAGGCCAAGTGTGCCAGCCTTTTCCTCCCTGGCTGGCAGGGCATTGCCGTGGGTCTGGCAGGCGGCCTCTTTAGCACTCCTCCCCGCTCCACCTCCCTGTTTACAGCACTTTCAGGTCTGTTCGGGCCTCTCCTTTCTTTATCAGTTGTCAAGACACTCTGGAAGGGTGGCGGATGTCTTAATGGGAGCATAACTTATGTATATGCTCCACTAAGTCTCCTTCATAGATGCCGAATGCTTCCTGTGTAGGATTCAGTGTTCATAGTCCAAGCCTTCCTTTTCTTAGATTCGAAGTTGTCGTACAGGCCATTGCCAAGTTACAAGCACCCGACCAACAAATGACTCCTAGTTAAGAACAATGGGTCTGAGACAACAGGAAGTGAAAGAAATCTGCCCCTCAGAAGGGAAATTCATTTCTGAAAGAAATGCCATTGGGGGGACCTAGGTAATTTTAAATGGTAAGCGAACAGTATTTTGGCACCCCCAACCAATCACTGAGAGATATATATATATATATATATATATATATATGGATTGGGTGCATAGACAAATTTTGGCCCTCTAGGTATTTTGGACTTCCTACTGGCTGCTTGGAATTGTGGGAGTTGAAGTCCAAAACACATGGAGGGCTGAAGTTGGCCCATGTCATATATATATATATATATATATTCATTCATTCCCACCATTTTCCCTGCTCTATTCCTATTCTCTGTGTGTTTGTGTGTGTGTGTCCCTATACCCCAGAATATCAAGGCAGAAAATCCCACATTACCTGAGTGTGGACTCAGATATTCAAAGCGGATATTGTCGGATATAGGGCTGTGTGGAAGGGCCCTCGCCCTTTTCCCTCCCCTCTTCCTATTCCCTTTTTGTGTGTATGCATATATATATGTGTGTGTATCAGGTCTTTCGGGAGCAAGGGCCCGGGGGTTGGGCTAGGTGCCCTCTTGCTGGCAGGCTCGTCTGGGTGCTCAGTCGGCATCCCTGGGGGCGTGGTGCCCGGCCCTGGATGCGCCCTTTGGCCACTTGGCGCCCTGAGGCGGCCGCTTAATTTTCCTCCACTAAGATCCGCCCCTGGGGGGGGGGGGATGTTGGGCAAGTGGGCTTATTAACAAAGGAACCTCCTCATAAACGTACAACAGAGTAGCTTATCAGCAGCAGCGTGACCCAGCACCAGAAGCCCAAAGTGATAAAAAGAACCAAAACATACAGGCCAATGTTGTCTCTTCCATAGGAGGCTTTACTTTGTAGTAAAGCAAGTTCTTGTAAATAGTGCAACCCTATTGTTTTACTATATGGTTGCACTATTTACAAGAACTAGGTTTCCATAACACAAATTTAAAAACGCAAAGTAGCTTTACATGCAGCAGCCTTCACACTTGAGCTTTCTCACTCGAGGCTTTTCTCACACTCCTTAGGATTGTGCTTTGGCCCACTGATTCTAACAGGCTTCAGCCTACTAACTCTTTCAGTGCTTGACTCACATTTTTGTAGTTAAAAATACCTAGTTAATTGTTAATATTTCTGACAAAAAGTGTCTCAACTGAAGCTTTCTCATCAGTCCTTGTTTCTACAACAAGCCAAATTTTTTAAAAATGGAATTTTCACAGGGACAGAAACAGAGAGTAAGGTGAAATCTCACAGACAGCAATGCAAACATCACAGAGATGTTAACCATTCCCTATATCAGTGTTTCCCAACTGCTGTGTCGCGGCACAGTAGTGCGCCGTGACGGACCGCCTGCTGTGCTGCGAGAAAAACTCTCTGCCCCCCTTCCTCCCCCCCTCCTGCCGAACTCCTGCTGCTTGGGGGAGGAGGAGGAAGGGCCGGGCGGCAGCAAAGAAAAAGAAGAAGGGGCCAAGGCATGCCTCATTCGGCCGTTTCCCCAGCCAGCCTCTAATCCGCCATGTCTCCCGCCCCTCGCTCGCTGAAGCTGCGCGGAGGAGGAGCCCCCCCCATTGAAGCCCGCCCACCGCTCATGCTCCTCCTCTGCGCGGCTTCAGCGAGCGAGGGGCAGGAGTCATGGCGGAGAACAGCGCCGGGAACGGGGGCCATGACTCCCTCCCCATGCTCGCACTTCCCCCTCAAGGCTGGAGAAGCTGTGGGAGAGCTGAAGCCGGGGGGAGGGGGCAGGGCAAGCCGTTCTTTACTGTGTTAGCGTGTCATTTTGTGTCATTTTTGTTGGTGGTGTGCCCCCAGATTTTTTTAATGTTAAAAGTGTGCCGCGGCTCAAAAAAGGTTGGGAAACACTGCACTAGTATATCTAGTACAGTGTTTTTCAACTTTTTTAAAGCCGCGACACTTTTTTTACATTTCCAAAATCCTGGGGCACACCACCAACCAAAATGACACAAAATGACACTCTAACACAGTAATACATGTAGTCAATATGTTTTTAAATGTATTTATACACTCAGTGTGAATCCTGGGCCTGTTTCGATGAACACAACATATATATGACTTCTTCTCACATACTTATACATGGCTATCATGTCTTCTCTCAGCCTTCTCTTCAGGCTAAACATTCCCAGCTCTTCAAGCCACTCCTCATAGAGCTTGTTCTCCAGACCTTTGTGAAATTTCACCCTGAGTGAAACTTGCTTCCTGTTAACTATGGATGTCATGAAGCTGTTATAAACAGTTCCTTGAGGGGGGGGGGACTCTAAAAAACCCCAGTAAAATAGTTTTTTAAAAAAGCATTTCCATGCGGAGAGGCTCGATTAGTTTCTTGGAAACCTATGAGGGGGCTGCTAGGAGGGGGGGAGAGTGCCAATTTCTCAAGGCACACCTGATGATTGCTCACGGCACACTAGTGTGCCCCGGCACACTGGTTGGGAAACACTGTACTCTTGTAAAGATGTACTACTACCGTACTACTACTACTACTACTACTACTCCTCTCTCTTTTTTTTGACATTTTTTTATTGGTTTTCCCCCCTCTCCCACCCTCCTCTCCTTGTACATACAGTTTATACATCAAACTACAGAGGTTACATTTGAAATATCAGTCTCAGTCTTAATTTTTCTACTCCACCTCTTAACACATTTTCTAAATAATTTCTAACTGGTTCCCACATCCTCTTTGTTATTATTATCTTTTCAGTTTTATCTATATTATTCCATTTACAATCTTTTTGCTAAAATTTTTGTGAATATTTTATAATCCTGGTTACATAGACTGATAGGTCTATATGACCCTGGTTGTGTTAGATCTCTTCCCTTTTTTGGTATGGTGATAATTTCTGAAACTTTCCCTGTTTGTGGGACTTTTTGCTTAATGTATATTTCATTAAACAACTCTGTTAGATGTGGTACCAATTCTTCAATATATGCTTTATAATATTCCGCTGGGAATCCATCTGGCCCTGGAGACTTGGCCCCCTTTAACCCTACTACTACTCCTCTCCATAAGCTAATGTGTATAAGCGGGTCTAAAAAAGTTGTATAAAGGAGAACAGAGAGGGGTCCATTGTTTGTAAGTTGTCTTGTTCGCAACTTGGGGGCTGTTTGCACTTTTCTGTAGGATCAGTTTGGTTCTTTTGTGAGCCTGTGTTACCCTTGTCAGTACTTGAATCCGATCTTTTAAGCATCTGATGTTTCTTAAAGCTGACTTAGAAGAATCCACAAACTTTCCTGCCTTTAAATCTGCTGTGTCAAGTTTGTTGTTGTGATGAGACAAAGGCTAGTGTTGCATCATGGAGACGCATGTTTCCTGCTGCTGTTGATGACTAAAACACTCCTTCAAAGGTGACCTCTACCAGACTTGAGTGGGAGAGTCCTTAGAGCAGGCCTGGGCCAACTTTGGCCCTCCAGGTGTTTTGGACTTCAACTCCCACAATTCCCAACAGCCTCAGGCCCTTTCCTTTTGCCCCTCAGCCGGCAGCGGCTGAGGGGCAAAAGGAAAGGGCCTGAGGCTGTTGGGAATTGTGGGAGTTGAAGTCCAAAACACCTGGAGGGCCAAAGTTGGCCCAGGCCTGCCTTAGTGACTGCTCTTGCCTTGGGTTTGGTTGTAGAAAGCGATCCAGGAACCCTGATGAGGTTCAGCGGTGCCTCTCTTGTTTCGTCCTACCAATGGCATCTCAATAAAGCAGTGTTTCTTTAAGGGGGGGGGGGGGGGGAGTTGCAAGGCGGTTTCAGTGGGGTCACCAAAGATCATCAGGAAACATATATTTCTGATGGTCTTGGGAACCCCTTTGGCAAAGAATGCAGAAGATCTCTCCGCCTGTCCTTCTTCTCTTTCTTTCTGGTTCTGGCCCAGTTTAAACTGGTTCTGGCCCAGTTTACCTGTCCGAACGGATTCTCCCCTACGAACCATCAAGAACATTAAGATCCTCCGGAGAGGCCCTGCTCTCGGTCCCGCCGGCTTCGCAAGCGCGTCTGGTGGGGACGGGAGACAGGGCCTTCTCTGTGGTGGCCCCTTGGCTGTGGAACTCTCTCCCAAGTGATGCTAGATCTGCCCCCTCACTGTTGTCCTTTAGGAGGCTGGTGAAGACCTGGATGTGGAACCAAGCCTTCCCAGAATAGGCTGAGATTGGCTATTGTCTGAATGAATGACCACGTTTACAGATTGAGTGGAATTGTTTTAGTGGCGATGTGGTTTTATGCTGGGTTTTTAATGTATTTTAATATGTTGTTGTGGTTGTTTTTAAATTGTATAGCATTGAATTTTGCTGTTATGCCGGTCTGAGTCCCTCGATAGAGGTGAGAAGGTCGGGGTACAAAAGTTTTAAATAAATAAATTTTGGAAACAGGCAGCGAATCCTTCCACCAAAAGCCCTCCTCTGCTGTGATTGGCTGGTCTCTCAGCCAAGGGGAGGGCTGTTTCTGAGACTCCCAAGTGGGGAGGGAAGAGCAGGTGTGCTTGGCGTATGGCAGCATGGTGTGCATGTGCGGGCAAGGGAGAGCGTGTGAGGTGGGAGGGAGGCTTCAACGCATGGGGGTTATGTGTGGGAAGTTTGACCCAATTCTTTCACTGGTGGGGTTCAGAATGCTCTTTGATTGTAGGTGAACTATCAATACGAGCAGCTACAACTCACAAATGTCATGGTCTATTTTCCCCAAACTCCACCAGTGTTCACATTTGGGCATATTGAGTATTTGTGCCAAGTTTGGTCCAGATCCATTATTGTTTAAGTCCACTGTGCTCTCTGGATGTAGGTCAGGGCTGCCCAGGAAGTCGATCGCGATCGACCAGTCGATCCCGGGACCGAAGGAGGTCGATCACAGCTGGATGGGGCGCTTCTCAGAGGGGGGTGGAGCCAGGCTGCACCAAGCCCCTCCCCTGGCTTTGGCACTCCCAGCAGCTTCTCCAGGCTTGAGGATGGCAATGCCAAGCCAGTGGTGGCATAGGTAGAACAAGGCTGGCTTGGCATTGCCATCCTCAAGCCTGGAGTGCCAAGCTGGCCCCTCCCCCTGGCTTTGGCACTCCCAGCAGCTTCTCCAGGCTTGCGGATGGCAATGCCAAGCCAGTGGTGGCATAGCTAGAACAAGGCTGGCTTGGCACTGCCATCCTCAAGCCTGGAGAAGCTGCTGGGAGCTCCAAAGCCAGAGGGGGGGGCGGGGCTTGGTGCGGCCTGGCCCCTCCCCTGGCTTCGGCACTCCCAGCAGCTTCTCCAGGCTTGAGGATGGCAATGCCAAGCCAGTGGTGGCATAGCTAGCACAAGGCTGGCATGGCATTGCCATCCTCAAGCCTGGAGAAGCTGCTGGGAGCTCCAAAGCCAGAGGGGAGGGGGCGGGGCTTGGCATGGCCTGGTTCTGCCCCCCTGGCTTCCGCTCTACCAGCAGCTTCTCCAGGCTTGAGGATGGCAATGCCAAGCCAGCCTTGTGCTATCTATGTCACCACTGGCTTGGCATTGCCATCCTTAAGCCTGGAGGAGCTGGTGGGAGCTCCAAAACCAGAGGGGAGGGGGCGGGGCTTAATGCGCCCTGGCTCCGCCCCACTGGCCCTCCCCCTCCCCTCTCCAGCCTTGAGGAGGTAGGTAGATCTTTCTGACTTGGTTTTATTATAAGTAGCTCGCATGCTGAAAAAGTGTGGGCACCCCTGATGTAGGTGAATGAAAACTCCAAAACTCAAGGCCAATGCCCACCCAACCCTTCCAGTATTTTCTGTTGGTCATGGGAGTTCTGTGTACCAAGTTTGGTTCAATTCCATCCTTGCTATAGTTCAGAATGCTCTTTGATTGGAGGTGAACAATAAATCCCAGCAACTACAATTTCCAAATGACAATATCAACCTCCCCCCCCCCGCTCCCCAACACCACCAGTATTCAAATTTGGGTGCATCGGGTATTTGTGCCAATTTTGGTCCAGTGAATGGAAATATATCCTGCATAACAGGTATTTACATGACGATTCATAACAGGAGCAAAATTACAGTTGTGAAGTAGCAACGAAAACAATGTTATGGTTGGGGAACAGTATTAAGTGGTCAAGGCATTAGGAAGGTTGAGAAACACGGCAGCAAAGGTAGAGTTTGTTTTCTTTTTGACATGGTTTTCCTGCTTTCCTGTTTGCTCCCATGGCTTTGTTTTGCTGTTAGGCTGCTGAAAAACGAAAGTAAAGGTCAGACTTGCTGAGTTGTATTTTCCAAAGCAATGTGCGGTCGCCTTCTTTCGCTTGTAATGATTAAGGCGTGGGGGGAAGTCCAAAGAGAAGCAACAGATATGCTCTTACCACATCTTGTCCCACATCCTTTCCCCCATGAGGCAGCCATGTTTACATGCTTGGTATCAAAGCACAATCACGCAGCCTCTCACAAACAAATGCATACTATGATGACAAATAAGGCACAAAGTGGACTGTGAATAGCCACTGCTAGAAGTATTTAAGAAGCTGAAGTACTTTTTCTATCAGGCTTAAAGATCATGGATGGGTTTTCCAGATGGTCTGTCATTAGGAACTCAGTGCTGTTTAAGTCCAGAAAAAATGTTTTGTATGATCTTAGAGCAGTGTTTTTCAACCTGAGGGTCGGGACCCCTGGTGGGGTTGCGGGGGGGGAGGGGGTCAGGGAGGTTACCAAAGACCATCAGAAAACACAGTATTTTCTGTTGGTCATGGGGGTTCTGTGTGGGAAGTTTGACCCAGTTCTATAATTGGTGAGGTTCAGGATGCTCTTTGATTGTAGGTGAACTATACCAGCAACTACAACTCGCAAATGTCATGGTCTATTTTCCCCAGTGTTCTCTTGGCATTACTTCGCGTATGAAGATTCAGGAAGGACTCATCCCACGCTTTTAACAAGCGCATTGATGACTAAAAAGGCCAATCTGAGATGGGCAAGTCCGGTTGCAGAAAGCACAGCAGAAAGTCTCCATGGGTGATGTTGTTTCCAAGTTGCGTTTCTTTCTGCGTTGTCATTTCTCTTCGAGACCCATTCAGCATGTCTTCTCGAAAGAGGCCGCAGCATCGTGGATACTGCGTCTCCATGCCTCCTGATGTGAGGCCAGGGTGGACCATTGTTGGTGATCAATCTGGCCGAGCCTGAGATGTTGTTTCAGGGAGTCCTTATAACTCTTTTTGGGGGCGCCTCTCTTGCGCTGACCCGTGGTGTGTTCACCGTAGAGTAGTATCTTTGGGAGGCGGTGGTCCTCCATCCTAGAGACGTGCCCTGCCCAGCATAGATGTGTTCTCAATGGCATGGCCTCAATGCTGGTGATCCCTGCTTGCTCAAGGACAGCGACATTAGTCACATAGTCGGTCCAGTGTATATTTAGGATTGTGCAAAGACAGCGCTGATGAAAGCGTTCAAGGAGTCGTAGGTGTTCGCGATAGGTGACCCATGTTTCTGACCCATAGAGGAGAACAGAAAGTATGATAGCTCTGTACACACTGATTTTTGTGCTTTGCTTTTACTCTTTTGTGAAGCCTTCCGAATGCACTCTATGCCTTTGCTAATCTGTGATCTATCTCTTTATCAATCTTGGCATCTGAAGAGATGGTGTTTCCCAGGTAGGTGAACTGCTGAACGGATTTAAGCACAGATTCGCCTATGCTGACGTGGGGATCATGGTGTTCTTCCTGTGGTGCGGGCTGGTAGAGGACTTCCGTTTTCTTCAGGCTGACTTCCAGCCCAGTGTTCACATTTGGGCATATTGAGTATTTGTGCCAAGTTTGGTCCAGATCCATTTTAGCTTGAGTCCACAGTGCTCTCTAGATGTAAGTGAACTACAACTCCCAAACTCAAGGTCAATGCCCATCAAACCCTTCCAGTATTTTCTGTTGGTCATGGAAGTTCTGTGTGCCAAGTTTGGCCCAATTCTATTGTTGGTGTGGAGTTCAGAATGCTCTCTGATTGTAGGTAAACTATAAATCCCAGCAACTACAACTCCCAAATCACAAAATCAAGCCCTTCCAAACCCACTAGTATTTCATTTTGGGCATATCGGGTATTTTTCTACTGCATAACTAATTTTGCTACTGTTATGAATCGTAAGGTAAATATCTGATATGCAGGATGAATTTTCATTCATTGGACAAATTTGAATACTGGTAATGTTGGAGAGGATTGATTTTCTCATTCGGGAGTTGTAGTTGCTGGGATTCATAGTTCATCTACAAGCAAAGAACGTTCTAAACTCCACCAATGATGGAATTGAACCAAACTTGGCACACAGAACTCCTATGACCAACAGAAAATATCAGAAAGGCGTGATGGTCCCGACCCCCAGGTTGAGAAATAAATGCCCGAGATGCATTTACAGTATTTCAAATGACTCAAGAATATGGATGAGTGTTTTTCTGGTTTGCTTGTATATATGCTTCTGTTATGGAAAATTACCTTTTTTTTTCTATCAGAGCTCCAAAGAGGAGGGTATAAGTGATATTGATTTGCTGTCGGGCAATTCCTATTCAAGCACTTTTGCCACAACACTCTCTTCTTTTTCTAACCATCTAGAGCAAAGAGTAGAAGATGTCCGAATTATCCGCGAGCAGCATCCAACGAAGATACCGGTGAGTAGAATCCTAGTATATATTTCCAATAACATTACAAAACATCTATTTTTAGGGTCCCTGGCTTCACGGAGAGCTTGTTGATTCCACCTGTGCTCTGGTCATGTTTCCACAGGTAATCATCGAAAGGTATAAAGGAGAGAAGCAGCTTCCTGTTCTGGACAAAACTAAATTTCTGGTCCCAGATCATGTCAACATGAGTGAACTGATCAAGATTATCAGGTAACTAATGTATCTGTTATTCGTTATTTAAGCCAGGTATGGGCAGACTTCAGACTTCCCTCCAGGTGTTTTGGACTTCAACTCCCACCATTCCTAACAGCCTCAGGCCCTTCCTTTTCCCTCTCAGGTGAGAGGGTCCCTCTTGTCCTTTGCTGAATGGAGCGTTTGTTGGATTTCCTTGGTGGGTCTGTAGATATGTACGCAGATGATGTCCAACTCTGCCACTCCTTCCCACCTGCTACTAAGGAAGCTGTTCACGTCCTGAACCGGTGCTTGGCCGCTGTAACGGACTCGGTGAGGGCGAACAAATTGTAATTTAATCCAGACAAGACAGAGGCACTCCTGGTCAGTTGCAAGGCCGAACAGAGCGTAGGGTTACAGCCTGCGCTTAACGAGGTTGCACTTCCCCTGAAGGCGCAGGTTCGCAGTCTGGGAGTGATCCTGGACTCATTGCTGAGCCTGGAACCCCAGGTCTCGGCGGTGGCCGAGACAGCTTTTGCACAGCTAAAGCTTGTGCGCCAACTGCAGCCCCTACCTTGGGAAGTCTGACTTGGCCACGGTGGTCCATGCTCTGGTTACATCCCGAATAGACTACTGCAACGCTCTCTACGTGGGGTTGCCTCTGAAGACTGTTTGGAAACTGCAATTAGTCCAACGCTCGGCAGCCAGGTTACTAACGGGAGCGGGGTACAGGGAGCATACAACACCCTTGTTGCGCCAGCTCCACTGGCTGCCAATTAGTTTTCGAGCACAATTCAAAGTGCTGGTTTTAACCTACAAAACCCTGCACCAGTGGTTCTCAACCTTCCAAATGCTGCGACCCCTTAGTACAGTTCCTCATGTTATGGTGACCCCCAACCATAAAACTACTTCTGTTGCTACTTCATTACTGTAATTTTGCTACTGTTATAAATCGTAATGTAAATATGGATGTACTTTCGTTCACTGGCCAAATATGGCACAAATACCTTATACGGCCAAATTTGAATACTGGTGGAGTTGGGAATGAGATTGATTTTGTTACTTGGGAGTTGTAGTTGCTCGGATTGATAGTTCACCTACAATCAAAGAGCATTCTGAACTCCACCAATGATGGAATTGAACCAAACTTGGCACACAGAACTCTCATGACTAACAGAAAATATTGGAAGAGTTTGGTGGGCACTGACCTTGGATTTTGGAACTGTAGTTTATCTACATCTAGAGAGTACTATGGACTCAAACAATGATGGTTCTGGACCAAACTTGGCACAAATACTCAATATGCCCAAATGTGAACACTGGTGGAGTTTGGGCAAAATAGTCCTTGACATTTGGGAGTTGTAGTTGCTGGGATTTATAGTTCACCTGCAATCAAAGAGCATTTTGAACCCCACCAATAATAGAATTGGGTCAAACAGAATCCCCATGACCAACATGTTTTCTTATAACCTTTGGTGACCCCCCTGACACCCCCTCGCGACCCCCGCAGGGGTCCCGACCCTCAGGTTGAGAAACACTGCCCTACACGGTTCCGGCGCAGTTTACTTGTTCGAACGGATTCTCCCTTATGAACCATCAAGGACATTAAGTTCCTCTGGAGAGGCCCTGCTCTCAATCCCGCCATCTTCGCAAGCGTGTCTGGTGGGGACGAGAGGCAGGGCCTTCTCTGTGGTGGCCCCTCAGCTGTGCAACTCCCTCCCAAGTGATGTTAGATCTGCCCCCTCCCTGTTGTCCTTCAGGAGGCAGGTGAAGACTTGGATGTGGAACGAGGCCTTCCCAGGATAAACTGAGATTGATTTCAATCTGAAATGGGTGACCACTTTTATAAACCGAGCTGAATGTGGTTTTCATGGCAATGTGGTTTTTATGTATTTTAATATGCTGTTTTAAGATGTTTTAAATTTGTATGGCATTGAATATTGCTGTAAGCCCGTCTGAGTCCCTCTTTGGAGGTGAGTAGGTCGGGGTACAAAAATTTTAAATAAATAAAATAATAAATAAATAAATATGAGGCTTAACCGGAAACTAACGTCACAAGATCTTTTTAGAAACAAAGAATGAATTTATTTTAGTTTGTAGCCTAGGTGTTACATTATTTTCCACATAATCTCAATTCAGTTCAATATATTTTGCCATCCGTGAGATGCGTTTTCGATGCCTGCGTCATAGATGTTTCTCTCTGCCTTTTTCAGCCAGTCCGTCACCTCTTTGTCGTTATTGGAAAAGTGTTTTTCTCTCAGCGATTCCTTCAATTTTGTGGCGTAATGTAAAATTAAACCACATGCAGTTGACCTTTGATCAACCCAGACACTGCCTTGCTAGAGAAAGAAAATATGCCACGCAGTTGAACAGTAAAGAAGAAGTAGTTTACTCTTTGTAGTTCAGAACAACATATGTACAATAGGGTCAGTTGCATCAACTCACATAATGTCCTTTTATAAGAGATTTAAAATGATCTTTCTTTGTCCATGTGGATAGACTGGGAGTTCTGCGCGCCAAGTTTGGCCCAATTCTATCGTTGGTGGGGTACAGAATGCTGTTTGATTGTAGGTGAACTATACATCCCACCAACTACAACTCCCAAATGCCACGGCCTATTTTCCCCAAACCCCTCCAGTGTTCATATTTGGGCATATTGAGTTTTTGTGCCAAGTTTGGTCCGGATCCATCATTGTTTGAGTCCATCATGCTTTCTGGATGTAGATTAACTACAACTCCCAAACTCAAGGCCAGTGGCCACCAAACCCTTCCAGTATTTCCTGTTTGTCATGGGAGGTCTGTTTACCAAGTTGGGTTCAACTCCATCATTGGTGGAGTTCAGAAAGGTCCTTGATTGTAGTGAGCTATCAATCGCATCAACTACAACTCCCAAATGACAAAAATCAATTCCCTTTCCCGCAATGCCACCAGTATTTAATTTGGGCGTATCGGGTGTTTGTGCCAAATTTGGTCCAGCGAATGAAAATACATCCTGCATATCTGATATTTACATGACTATTCATAATAGGAGCAAAATTACAGTTGTGAAGTAGCAAAGAAAATGATGTTATAGTTGGGGGTCACCACACCATGAGGAATTGCATTACGGGGTCGCGGCACCAGGAAGGTTGAGAACCAGTCTTTCCCACCCGGTGTGCCGCAGCACACTAGTGTGCCATGAGCGATCATCAGGTGTGCTGTGGGAAATTGACACTCTTCCTCCTCCTAGCAGCTCTTTCTCCCTCTTTCCCTCCCCAAAGATCCTCCCCGAGGCAAAGGAAGGGCTCCGCCGAATGCCAGGGCCAGGCCCACCTTGAGGAAGCCTTCAGGAGCCTCGACTCAGCATGGCTCCAGCTCCCGCTCAGGGCTGCTTCAGCCTCCCGATGTTCCCAGGTTGGCTCACTGCCCAATTCACCGACGTAGAGCTATTCGTTTCATAGATCTGTGTGGCCTCTTTCGCTGCCTCCCTCCGCAAAAGCAGAGCACTGGGCGGAAGTGATTGAGCCGGCGTTTTCGCATTGGCTTGGATTTCTTGTAAGAACAGCCAAAGCCGGAAGCTCCCCGTCGGTGAATTGGGCAGTGAGCGAACTTGGGAGCATTGGGACGCTGAAGCATTCACAGGTTTCCAAGAAACAAATTGAGCCTCTGCTTGGAATTTTTTTTTACTATTTTTCTGGATTTTTGAGAAATGCCCCCGGGGAACTGTTTATAACAGTTTCATGACATCCATAGTTAACTGGAAGCAAGTTTCACTCAGGGTGAAATTTCACAAAGGTCTGGAGAACACGCTCTATGAGGAGCGGCTTGAAGACCTGGGCATGTTTAGCCTGAAGGAGAGACGGCTGAGAGAAGACATGATAGCCATGTATAAGTATGTGAGGGGAAGTCATATATATGTTGTGTTCACCGAAACAGGCCCAGGTTTCACACTGAGTGTATAAATACATTTTAAAACATATTAACTATATGTATGACTGTGTTAGAGTGTCATTTTGTGTCATTTTGGTTGGTGGTGTGCCCCAGGATTTTGTAAATGTAAAAAATGTGCCGCGGCTCAAAAAAGGTTGGGAAACACTGCTCTAGGGTCCCTTCCATTCTCTGAAGGCTTCCTTCTTGTCTTCCAGGCGCCGCCTGCAGCTGAACTCCAACCAGGCTTTCTTCTTGCTGGTGAATGGACACAGCATGGTGAGTGTCTCGACGCCCATTTCGGAGGTCTACGAGAGCGAGAAGGACGAGGACGGGTTCCTCTACATGGTGTACGCCTCCCAGGAAACGTTTGGCGTGGAGCCCTCCGCGTAAGCCGTCCCCTCCCGGTGGCTTGTAGCCTAGGATAGTTCTGACCCCTCCCTCCCTTCGACAGGAAAACAAAAGGAAAGGGATGTCACCACCAACCTGCTCTCACACTAGCTGTGCTTAGAGGGCATCCCCATCGTACTTCATTGTTTTGTTTGTGGATATTGAGCAGACGAATGCCACTATGGACGAGTAGATCCGCTTCGTAGACCTGCTGTATGCATTCGCACGGGCATTGAAAGGCCTCCGGGATTAGTCCGAGACCCGTAACCATGTGTGTTAATAATTTGCCAATAAAAGGGATGTTCCTCTTGCTGTAATCATCGGGACGGAAATGTTTAGTATCCCGACTCCCCTGCCTCCTCCTGTTAAGTTCTGTTTCAGCTCCTCAAAAGAGAAAAGGGAAGGAATACGAGTCAAAGACCGAATTGTGTGTTTTGATGCAAAGTGGCGACCGGGGTCTGGGAGGGAGGACGCGCATTTGCTCGTACGGCTAATTTAGAAGATTAGAATCCAAAATCTAATGGCTAATTATTAATATATATATATAGATATATCTCAAAACGTGACAGCTTTCCTTGTTTTAGGGGGGGGTGTGTGTGTGTGTGTGTAATTTAAAAAAAATTAACAGTTCTGTAAGGAAATCTTCCAGATTGAGACACGCTTTGCAAAATCCTGCGGGAAAAAGGCCTACTGTTGGGACCGGAGGTGGCGACGGAAGATCTTGAGAGAGATCCGCATTTGGGGGCTTGTTTTTCAAAGTATTGATCTTTCTACCTTTGTTGAAAGAGAGGAAACAACGTTTGCACTGTATTACTCAAAGACCTGTGGGTTTTGATTTTTTTTTTGTTTCCTTCCACGTGAATTGCAGGCTTATTTATTTTTGTTTCAACTGGGCAACATCAGATTACGAAACCCAAGACGAGACCACAGGTTCCTGCCCGTTACATGGGGTCTCGATCTCCATTTTGCGCTAGGCAGGATGCGCCCTATGCAAAAGCAACCCTTTAGGTCAGACCTGGGCAAACTTCGGCCCTCCAGGTGTTTTGGACTCCAACTCCCACAAGTCCTAACAGCCGATAGGCTGTTAGGAATTGTGGGAGTTGGAGTCCAAAACACCTGGAGGGCCGAAGTTTGCCCAGGCCTGCTTTAGGTAAACGTCCTGCTTTCCCACCGAAATATAGCAACCTTATTATCCTTGTATGTTAAACGTGTGTGCATTTAATTACATTTAAAGCAAGCCGACTTCCGCGTAGGGAAGGAGAGAGCCGTGCTAAACGTCGGCACGCAGTAGGGTGTCACTATGATATGTGTACCTTTGCATGCATCCATTTCTGTACCTACTCCTGTCGACATTCGCTGTAAGATTTCGTTTTAAAGTCGTCTACTGTTCCGCGTAGGATTTTTTCCATGAGACCGCCATCCTTTTAATCGATCACTTGAGTGCTGCTTGTACAAATGTTGCTTTTTTTACGAAATATATATATATATGCTGATATGGATTATTCCATTCTGAATTGTTTACAAGTTGTGGTTATTTACAAACCCTCTTTCGGAAGCGTGTGTGCAAAGCGGGAGACGGAGCACAGGAAAGCCCGTGGCCTCCAACCAAGTTCATTTTCCCTTTCACTTCAGAAGTTGTGGCACTTTTACCTATCATTCTGTCTGTCGGAGCCCTTGGTGGCACGGTTACCGTATCTTCCAGTGTATAAGGCGACTTTTTAACTGTGGAAAATCATATATAAAGTTGGGGGTGGTCTTATATGCTGGGTTTAAAAATGGAGGTATAATAAATGCCTCAGTGGGCACATCCAAGGCAGACCGCTGCCCTGGGCTACTGGGAGTCGTAGTCCAGAGGTGTTTTCTCAGGCCTAGGTGAGCCCGGTGGCCTTTGGAGGCTTCTACAGTGAAAACAATGGTATAGTTATGTATAAGTACACCACAGTCACAATAGCGGTAAAATAAAGTGTTAGATCATACATGCGGTTTGATGGTTTCAAGATTATATTTGCACATTCATATAAATTGAGTTTGTGAAAGTCCGATGTCAATACAATGAAAGCAGCATTGTGCTAATCGCTCAGAATAGTCCCCTGCAAAATGCGTCCACAGTATCTGTCGCCCCCTTGGGCCTTGGGACCTGACCTCCCTGGATAAACCACACAGCAGCTGAGGTACAACAAGCTTTATTGATTAATAAGTTGATTAAATGGTTTGGAGGCAATCCTTATGGTGCCTCCAAATAGCAGCCAAAGTCAGGATTCAGCAGGAAAGGGTGATCCGCAGCAACAGGATCACAAGCGGAGGAAAACGGGAACACAAGCTGGATGCAAGGAAAGTCTTTCGAAGGAATCCCAGCCAGAGCAATAAGGCTGGGTTGGTTTAAAGGCAAAGAGTTCTTTAGGCAGCAAAGTCTTTCAGGATCAATCACAGGGTCTAGACGATGAACGGGAACAAAGGCACAACGCTGGATCAAGTCAGCCCAGTGTAGGCTGGCCGGCACAAGCTTGGCTGGGAGGCCTGCTGAGGCCTCTTCTCCTTAGCGTCTCCTTTTGCGGCGTTGGTACGAGATACTGGCAATGGGGCATGTCTTGGCAATTATAGTATTCCCTGGCTTTGATGTGGATACGTCGAGTGTCACAGCCCTAAGATCGATGGTCAGCTATATGTTATGTTACCTCAGTCTTTCTGGTATGCACAGCTCGTTAGCGACTACCATCTGGACAGAAGTGAGGCGATCTTTCGGCTCCTTCGGTGCGCCTTGCTATCAGGGAGGCGAGATGGTGTAACCTTGAGCTGCCTATGTTATGCATTCATCCCTGGCTTCTCACCGGAAAGGACAGGAGGCCCAGGGCAAGGTTTTAGAGTAAAGCAAGCTGGCTTGGAGAGCACCTTAGTGCTGCCTTGGCTAAAGTCTTGCTCAAGCAAAAGTGATGCCTGAGGCCCTTGAGGTGTGACAGTATCCCTGGTTTCCAAGTGGAAATGTCCCAAAGTCTTTCTATGGGTGACGATGATCAAAGAACATGAAGGAAGTCTGTGGGGTGGGTGTGAGGGTACATGAACGGGATGGGCATGGTCACAAACACACACGTGGGTACTCTGTACCCTATGGTAGAGTACCCACGTGGTCTCAATGATCCCATCTGCATAAGCTCTATTCTTCAATAAATACTCTAAACTCCCCCTAAAATTACCTTTGGGTCACCCTACTGAAATGAAAGTAGGGTTGATTACCTCATCTCGAGATTTGGTATGTATAATATATTGTTTTCATGGGCATCTTGGTGTGGTGTACTCACCTATTATATATATATATGTATATTGATGATTATAGATTTTGGACGCTAATACTCTGCAAACGAGCCTTGAAAAGGGAAAAAATCCCGAAACGGTTTCTGTGTGGCCGCGATAATAGAGCATCCGCCTGCCGTCGGCTCTTGCATTGCATTCGGCTTATACAACAAGGAGACGCCGATTTCACTCTCCTTTGTGGTAGTCCTGGGGATTTCCCCATTGGAGTCTGCGTAACTCCTTCACCAGTCACTAGCGTGTCTGTTTGTAATCATACCCATCCCGTTCGTGTACCCTCACACCCACCCCACAGACTTCCTTCATGTTCTTTGATCATCGTCACCCATAGACTTTGGGACATTTCCGTTTGGAAACCAGGGATACTGTGGGCGCATTTTGCATGGGACTATACTGAGCGATTAGCACAACGCTGCTTTCATTGTATTGACATCAGACTTTCACGATCCTGAAAGACTTTGCTGCCTAAAGAACTCTTTGCCTTTAAACCAACCCAGCCTTATTGCTCTGGCTGGGATTCCTCCGAAAGACTTTCCTTGCATCCGGCTTGTGTTCCCGTTTTCCTCCGCTTGTGATCCTGTTGCTGCGGATCACCCTTTCCTGCTGAATCCTGACTTTGGCTGCTATTTGGAGGCACCATAAGGATTGCCTCCAAACCATTTAATCAACTTATTAATCAATAAAGCTTGTTGTACCTCAGCTGCTGTGTGGTTTATCCAGGGAGGTCAGGTCCCAAGGCCCAAGGGGGCGACAGATACTGTGGACGCATTTTGCAGGGGACTATTCTGAGCGATTAGCACAATGCTGCTTTCATTGTATTGACATCGGACTTTCACAAACTCAATTTATATGAATGTGCAAATATAATCTTGAAACCATCAAACCGCATGTATGATCTAACACTTTATTTTACCGCTATTGTGACTGTGGTGTACTTATACATAACTACACCGTTGTTTTCACTGTTGTTGCTTACCAGCCCGCTCGTCTGTTTTGCTGCTTTGGAGGCTTCTGCCAGCCGATTGGGTGGTCTTGCTTCCTTCCTCTCTCCCGGCTGCCTGGAAATAGCGATGTTGGAGGATTTGGAGGACAGCCTTGAAAGTAGAACGGGGAGAGCAGCGGCAGTGGTGGGGACGCCCAAGCGGGCCACCCCAATGGGCCCGCCTAGGCCCAAGGAAGTGCCTCCAGACTACGCCTCCTCCCCCCAGGCCTGCTGGGCTGCCCCCGCCGCTCTACTTTCATGACCCTTCTCCAACCCTTCCAAAGTTGTCATTTCCAGGCAACCGGGAGAGAGAGGAAGGAAGCAAGGCCACCCGAATGGCCAGCAGAAGCCTCCGAAGGACACCGGGTTTACCTAGGCTTAAGGAAGCCAATCGGTTGGCCTTGCTTCCTTCCTCTCTCTCTTAGCTGCCTGGAAATGGTCAGATAAGGCGGAATGTTGGATAAGCAAAGGTCAGATAAGCGAGACTCTACTGCAGGGGTGCTCACACTTTTTCAGCATGTGAGTTACTTATAAAACAACCAAGTCAAAAGGATCTACCGACCCACTACTCAGAGAGCCATAAAAGCAAAATATTTGGAAATTTATTTCAGTGAGAGCCATATATTTTAAGACTCAATTCAACTACTGTAAATGTATCATAAGGCCCTGAATTTATTCATAATTATAATGATGATGAGAATATTCATTCAGCCTCTGCTACTACTACTATTAGTAGTAACAACTTGCTAAGCATGGACATAAATTTTTGACCAGCGACATTGGACTTAGTGTCCCTAGACCGCCATCCCGCGAGGTGCTCAATGAAGATTTGAGGAAGGCCAATAGCTTTGGCTAAATTCTTTGGGGTCGACCCTATCCTTGCGTTAAAGCCGCCCAATAGAATAATTGTCGCTAAGGGCTGTTGCAGTTGGATATCTAAGATTATGGTTTCTAACTGGACCCACATTTCTGGTCTATAGTGGGCAGATGATACTGGAGGTATATAAACATTAATTATAACAAACATACTATCTTGCTTTCCTGTCATAAGTACCAGCACATGTGAATTGTTTGTACCCTCATACAATTGTATACTCCTCCATCCCAATTCCGCCCTCACAAGGATTGCCAGCCCACCCGAGGCCCTTCCAAATTTACAATAACTCTTGGCTTCTTTATGCCAACTCAGGAATCCGTATTGGCTTGGCCTTCTCTGGTAACCAGGTTTCCTGCAGCGCCAAAATGTCAAAGCCTCTCAGGAAGTCCAAATTCTCTGGGGAATTAATAAGCCCTGTGCCCGCTATATTCCAAGAAAGGAGTTTTAGTCGTGTCAGTGACTGGGGATGCAGGTTGCTAGTATCAGGCGAGGTCTCTGGTGTGTGTTCAAAAGGATTCTGCACAAGTCACTGTGACTCCACTGGAGTTCCCACCTCCAGCTCGAGTGCTGTTTCAATAGGTTCCTAGAGTAGAAGGAGACCTCCAAGGGCCATCCAGTCCAACCTCCTTCTGCACCTGGGCGGCGTCGGGAACCTGTGGAGCGGGACTGAGCTTTCCTCCCACCCTGCCTGCGATCTACTCGGACGCCCTACGCGAACAACCGGTAGATCGCGATCTACCTAATGAGCACCCCTGCTCTATTGCAACAGTGTTTCAGGCTGCAGCATGCCTTTTGTGTGTTATGCATAGCCTTTAGGACAGGCATGGGCAGCTTCACGTGGAAATACTTTGCAGGGTCTTCTCTGACCACAATCTGGTGCTGCTAAAATTACAGGGGTTTTGGACTCCCAACTCCTATCATTCCTAACAGCCTCAGGCCCCTTCCTTTTCCCGCTCAGCCGCTTAAGCCTGAGGCTGTTAGGAATGGTGGAAGTTGGAGTCCAAAACCCCTGGAGGGCCCAAGTTTGTCCATGCCTGTTTTAGGAGGTGATATATATTGCGACATCACGCCTATCAAATGGAGGTTGTCTGGAGAAAGATGCTACTATATGGCCTTTTTAATATTTCCTTTCCCCTCCCGGTACATTAAATTGACTTGAGATAAAAACATTCTTAAAAACGTACAATATTTTTTGTGTGTTTTAACCTTTTTAACAAAGTCTCATAAAACATAAAAAAATTCCAATAACCAGAATACTTGACATGTACAATTGCAGAAAAAAAAGAAATTAGGTGCATATTAAATATTTACAAAACTTCTTTTAATTATTTATATATATAAAGTTTACATGCAATGTTTCGTAATACTAGATGTAAAAGAAGATGGCTCAAAAAACAAAAACAAAAAAACTGGCAGAGTTCGGTTTTCCTTCATCCCGAATGGAAAAGTGTACATCTGGGAGACGTTTTGGAGACTTACGCAGACTCTCTGACATCTAAGAAATAGTCCTCTAACGATGGCGGTAGCTTCCGGAATTAATTACTGTTTTTAATTTCTGCCTTTGGCCGCATCCAGGGAAGCGGCTTAAGACGGGTTGCGCCGCATCTCTTTATCAACAACAACCCTCTCGATCAGCTTAAGGATTTAAGTTTGGTGCAGAGTCTCTGGCATTAGTGTGAAGCCGCATTCCCTCCTCTGAAGGAATTGCTTTCCGTAGAGCAGGGTCTCTGGGTACCTTCAATGTCGTCGTCATCCTAGGATTCGGAAAAGCCCTTCCTTTAATAAACTGTGATGCTGTGAACTGCTGACAAGGATCCCAGAAATAGCACAATAGCTATTTGCAATATTGCACACTGCAATATGCAAGCGAAGTCTAGCAAGCAAGCTCCCTTTCGTCACTTCTCTTGAGTGACTGATCCTTCACAACAGAAGGTTCTCGGATCCTTTAGTGCACGCCTGGGCAAACTTGGGCCTTTCAGGTGTTTTGGACTTCAACTCCCACAATTCCTCACAGCCTCAGGCCCCTTCCAAAGGAATTGTGGGAGTTGAAGTCCAAAACACCTGAAAGGCCCAAGTTTGCCCAGGCCTGCTTTAGTGCCTTCATTCCTTGGGATTTCCAGCTCCCAGAAATCCCAGCCAGCTTACCAGCTGTTAGGAACTGTGGGAGCTGAACTCCAAAACATCTGGGGGCCCAAAGGTTGGGAACCACTGCTTTAGTGCTAATCATTACTATAGTGGGTTGCTGTGAGTTTTCCAGGCTGTATGGTCATGTTTCGGAAGCATTCCCGACATTACGCCCACATCTATGCCAGGCGTCCTCAGAGGTGGGAGCCCACGGCGGCGCAGATGGGTTAATCCTCATGCCAGTAGGACTGAAGAGACCAACAGGTTGGAGGTTTGAATCCAGGGAGCGGGGTGAGCTCCCGTCTGTCAGCTTCAGCTTCTCAAGCAGAGGCATGAGAGAAGCCTCCCACAAAGGATGGTAAAACATCAACAGCATCTAGGCAACATCCCCCTGGGCAATGTCCTTGGCCAATTCTCTCACACCAGAAACGACTTGCAGTTTCTCAAGTCACTCCTGACACAAAAATAAAAATCGTCCGAGGTTGTGAGGTCATGTTGGAAACTGGGCAAAGTGGGGTTTATGTATCTGTGGAATAATGTCCAGGGTGGGAGAAAGAACCCTTGTCTGCTGGAGGTAAGTGTGAGTGTTGCTACTGGCCAGCTTGATTAGCATTGAATGGCCTTGCAGCTTCAAAGCCTGGCTGCTTCCTGCCTGGGGGAATCTATGACAGGCATCCTCACAGGTTGTGAGGTCTCTTGCAAACTACTGTAGGTGCACATCTATATCTATTAAGTCTGTGCAATCATGGTTCTAAATATTTCTAAAGTACTTACAAAACTAAAATTCTGGTGGTGAACACTAGATGGCGCTGGTGCTTTGCTTCTACAGTGTTGCTAAAGTGAACATTTCACCACCAGAACTTTAGCAACACTATAGAAACAAAGCACCAGCGCCACCTAGCGTTCACCCCCAGAATTTTAGTTTTGTAAGTACTTTAGAAACATTTAGAAGCATGGTTGCACAGGCCTACTATCTATCTATCTGTGGAATAATGTCCAGGCAGGTGTGAATGTTGCAATTGGCCACCATTAGCATTTAATTGCCTTGCAGCTTCAAAGCCTGGCTGATTGCTATTTGGGGAGAACCCTTTGTTGTGAGGTGTTAACTGGCCCTGATTGATTCTTGCCTGGAATTCCCCAGGTTTTTTTTTTGCGTTGTTCCTTATTTTCTGTCCTGATTTTAGTTTTTTAAAATACTGGTAGCCAGATTTTGTTCATTTTCATAGTTTTCCTCCTTTCTCTTGAAATTGTCCACACGCTTGTGCTAATTCAATCCTAATCGAGGTTCATGCTTGCCTCAAACAGGCAAGAGTTCTTTCTCCCACCCTGGACACTATTATTACACTGATGAATAAATATTTCACTTGCCTCATTTCCAACAGACCTCTATGCAGAGACCCTTTCTGATAGACTTTGCAGCTGCAAGGCCATTCAATGCTAATCAAGGTGGCCAATGGCAGTATTATAATATATATACTTTATTTATATTCCGCTCTTCTCACCCCGAAGGGGACTCAGAGCGGATTACAGGTACACATACTTAGCAGACAATCCCTGCTGTTAACACAATACACAACATATAGATGAACAGAGGCAAACGCTGGCCACCAGGGGGAGCTGACACACTCCTCACCTCTCAGCGTTCCCAGAATCCCTTGTTGTTCCTTCCGCATTCCTCAGCGTTTCCTGGAGTTCTTTAATGGCCTCGTAATTCAGTCAAAATTTGCCTCCTCACTTAATGTGGTACCTTTATCCTACTTGACAGATGCAACTGTCTTTCGGGCTGCAAGGGTTGACAGCAGGCTACACTTAAAGGTCGAGCACCCACCTCGACCTGGGCAGGCCTCGAACTCATGACCTACTGGTCAGAGAGATCTTATGCAGCTGACACTTAGCCAGCTGCGCCACATTCCCGGTGTTAACATTCACACTTGCCTCAAGCAGACAAGAGTTCTTTCTCCCAACCTGGGCATCATTCCACAGAGATATAAACCCCACTTGCCTAGCTTGCCTTACAACCTCCGAGGATCCCTGCCATAGATCTTGGTGAAATATCAGGAGATAATGCTTCTGGCACATGCAGTCTGGAAAACTCACAGCAATGCAGTGATTCCGGCCATGAAAGCCTTCGACAACACATTCCTATAGTACGGACCCACCGCCAACACAGTACACTTGGAGGACCACCGGGCTACAAGGGATCGACTAAGTAGGTAAGTACTGTAGTGCTAACTTTCTCCCGTACTAATGCTCCTGCGTTGGAAGACTGGAGAAGAGGAATCAAATTGCAATAGGTTTGCCTTGGATTGTCTCTAGTTTTAGCAGCAAACAAGGCAACCGGCCCTTTAAAAGCTCCACTTGCCTGTTACTGTTTTGGCATGAAAGCAGAATGGCGTTTTAACTTGGGGAGGAACATCCCCCCCCCCCCCAATTTCTAAGTTGTACAAGTGCAATGGGGGCAAGTTCTAGAAGTTCTCCCAAGCTCTGGTTCTGCCAAAATTGTGTGACATTTTATCATTCCCGATTTTGAAAACATTTGGCTTTTAGCACATATATTCCAGACACAGCTTTACCGGTAAGCATTCACCAAAAGTGCCAATACGCAGATAGCTTCGACTCTAGGAACGGGCAGACTTGGGCCTTCCCTCCAGGTGTTTTGGACTCCCAACTCCCACCATTCCTAACAGCCTCGGGTCCAGGCCCGGATCAACATTTTGTGGCGCCCTAGGCCACTCTGTGTAAGTGCCGCCCCCGGGGGCGAGGCCGCTTGAGGGGGGTGGGGCCACTTGCGGGAGGCGGGGCCGGCGTGAGGGAGAAGGAGCTGGGGGGAAGTCCCGCCCCTAGGGCATCTGACGTGGCTTCCCCTCGCCGCCTCCTTGCTCGCGCAGGTGGGCGAGCACCGCTCCTTCAGTGAAGGAAGGAGCGGCGCCCGCCCGCCCACGCGCGTGAGGCGGTGGGAGGATGGAAACCACGTCAGACACCCTAGGTGCAGCGGGACTTCCCTTTGGTTCCTTCTCGCTCGCGGGCGCCACTTCAGTGAAGAAAGGAGGGGCAGATTAAAAAATTTTAAAAATTATTTCAATGGGGGGGGTCCGGATCTGCTGCCCCCCCATGGCTGCCGCCCTAGGCCATGGCCTAGGGTGGCCTCATGGGTAATCCGGGCCTGCTCAGGTCCCTTCCTTTTCCCCCTCAGCCGCTTAAGATTATTTTCCATGGTTTCCTTTCCCAATGTCGCCCCTTTAATTTTAACAGCACCGGATTGTGATCAGAGAATACCCTGGGTAGTATTTCCACCTGAAGTGCCTGAAGGGGAAAAGGAGAGGACCTGTTAGGCCAGGCCTGGGCAAACTTGGGCCTTTCAGGTGTTTTGGACTTCAACTCCCACAATTCCTCACAGCCTCCTTTGGAAGGGGCCTGAAGGATGGGAGTTGGTCCAAAACACCTGAAAGGCCCAAGTCTGCCCAGGCATGTGTTCGGCTGTTAGGACTGGTGGGAGTTGAAGTCCAAAACACCTGAAAGGCCCAAGTCTGCCCAGGCATGTGTTAGGCTGTGAGGAATTGTGGGAGTTGAAGTCCAAAACACCTGAAAGGCCCAAGTCTGCCCAGGCATGTGTTAGGCTGTGAGGAATTGTGGGAGTTGAAGTCCAAAACACCTGAAAGGCCCAAGTCTGCCCAGGCATGTGTTAGGCTGTTAGGAATGGTGGGAGTCCAAAACACTTGAAGACAAGGCCCAAGTTTGCTCATGTCTGGTTTAGCCCCAAACAATGCGAGCTGCTTAAAATCCCCCAGACCTTAGAACCCCACTAATATCATTGGGAATTAAGTCCAACTAACTTAAATCTATGCTGTCTCTAATACTGTTTTGGTGAAGAAAGGAGCCTTTTAATACTTCGTTGCATAGAAATACGTAAAGTTGGCGAAAAGGAGGCGTGTTTTCTTTACAGCTTTGGACTTGGTTTTTGTGACGATTCCTGGAAAGCTCTTTTAAAAATGCGTAACCCACTGGATGCCCCCAAGGAAGAGAACGCTAGGCAACAGGTAAGAACACGACGAGTGCGATTCCTTGCCATTGTTCCCAGAATTAAAGGCCTGCACAACAAAACAGCTATCGAGTTCACGACTTCGTGTTCATGCAGTGGCAGGACTTCAGGAGCAACGCTCGCCAGATGCATATCCTATGTGTTGTGCGCACCCGTTAGAATTAATGCGAGGCAATCCAAACGGCAACTAGCCTCATAGTAAACCCTCACTTTGGCAAGCAAGATCTATTCACTGAATTGCTGTGAGTTTTCCGGGCTGCCTGGCTATGTTCCAGAAGCATTCTCTCCTGACGTGTCACCCACATCTATGGCAGGCGTCCTTACAGGTTGTGAGGCCAGTTGGAAACAGGGCAAATGGGATTTATATATCTCTGGAATAATGTCCAGGGTGGAACAAACTCTTGTCTACTGGAGGCACCGGGAATGTGGCGCAGCTGGTTGGGTGTCAGCTACATAATAATAATAATAATACTTTATTTATAATCGGCATCTATCTCCCCGGAGGGGACTCAGAGCGGCTTACATGGGGCCATGCCCAAACATAAGATCTCTACTGACCAGAAGGTCATGAGTTCGAGGCCTGCCCGAGTCAAGGTGGGCTCTCGACCTATTGTGTAGCCTGTTGTTGACCTTTGCAACCCGAAAGACAGTTGCATCTTTCAAGTAGGAAATTAAGGTACCACTTAGTAGGGAGACTAAATTTAACTGATTTACGAGGCCATAAAAAATATCTCCAGGAAACACACTGAGGGATGAAGGAGTGCGACAGCTCTCCCTGGTGGCCAGATGTTAGATTGCCTCTGTCTGTCTTGTGTGTTTGTATGTCTAAATGTAATGTGTACATTGTAATCCGCCTGAGTCCCCTGCGGGCTGAGAAGGGCGGAATAGAAATAAAGTAAATAAGTAAATGTTGCAATTAATCACCTTGATTAATACTGCAAAGCCTTGCAAGCTTCAAAGCTTGTCTGCTTCCTGCCTGGGGGGAAACTATGACAGGCACCCTCGGAGGCTGTGAGGTCTGTTGCAAACTACCGTAGGCAAGTGGGGTGTCTGTCTGTCTACCTGTGGAATAATGTCCAGAGTGAGAGAAAGAACTCTTATCTGCTTGAGTGTTGCAGTTGGTCACATTGATTAGCACTGAAAGTCTGGCTGCTTCCTGCCTGGGGGCATCCTTTGTTGGGAGGTGTTAGCCCGCTCTGATTCTTCCATGTCAGGAATTCCCATTTTCTGATTGTTGCTTTTTATTTACTGTCCTGATTCTAGAGCAGGGGTGCTCACACTTTTTCAGCATGCGAGCTACTCTTAAAGCAATCAAGTCCAAAAGATCTACCTGCCCCCGCCGCCGTGCGCTCTTGGCACCGCGTGTGCTCCTGCTGCTGTCTTCCGCCCGCGCAGCGCTTCTTCTGCCTGCGGGGCATTGCAGGAAGGAGAAAGCACGAGGCGGGGCATCCAGGGGGAGCGCTCCGCCCTGCCTGTCTCGCCGGCAACGGAGGCTGCACAGCTGCTTCTGGATGAGAGGCAGGGCGCTCCCTCCAGAGGCCCCGCCTCGTGCTTCCTTCTTCCTGCAATGCCCCGCAGGCGAAAGAAGCACCGCGAGAGCGGAAGACAGCAGCAGGAGCGCACGTGCGCACATGGCAGGAGCGCCCCATCCGGCTGGTGAGGCCCGAAGATCACCTGGAAGAGGGCCGAAGATCTACTAGTAGCTCCCGAGCTACCTAATGAGCACCCCTGATCTAGAGTTTTTCAATACTGGTAGCCAGATTTAGTTTTTTCATGGTTTCCTCCTTTCTGTTGACATTGTCCACGTGCTTGTGCTCATTCAATCCTTATCAAGGTTCACGCTTGCCTCAAACAGACAAGAGTTATTTCTCCCACCCTGGATATTATTACACACACAAACACATACACACATATATAGTCCACTTGCCTCATTTCCAACAGACCTCTATGCAGAGACCCTCACTGATTGAGTCTGCAGCTTCAAGGCTATTCAGTGCTAATCAAGGTGGCCAATGGCAACATTCACACTTGCTTCCAGCAGACAAGGGTTCTTTCTCCCACCCTGGACGTCATTCCAGAGATATAAATCCCACTTGCCTAGTTTCTAACAGACTTCACGGAGCCCCCAGTGATGCCATGGGTTAAACCTTTGTGCCGGCAGGACTGAAGACCAACAGGTTGGAGATTTGAATCCAGGGAATGCGGATGAGCTCCTTCTGTCAGCTCCAGCTGCTCATGCTGGGATATGGGAGAAGCCTCGCACAAGGATGGTAAAACATCCGGGCGTCTCCTGGACAACATCCTTGCAGATGGCCAATTCTCTCACACCAGAAGAGACTTGCAGTTTCTCAAGTGGCTCCTGACATACCCAAAAGATCCTCAGAGGTTGTGAGGTCTGTTGGAAAACAGGCAAGTAGGGTTATATATCTGTGGAATGTCCAGGATGGGAGAAAGAACGCTTGTCTGTTCGAGGCAAGTGTGAATGCTGCGATGGATCACCTTGATTAGGATTGAATGGCCTTGCAGCTTCCAAGCCTGGCTGCTTCCTGCCTGATGGTAAAACATCCGGGCATCCCCCTGGGCAACGGCCAATTCTCTTACACCAGAAGTTACTTGCAGTTCCTCAAGTCGCTCCTGACACACACAAAAAACAATAACAGACCTCACAACCTCTGATGCCTGCCATAGATGTGGGCGAAACGTCAGGAGAGAATGCTTCTGGAACGCGGCCAAACAGTCCGGAAAACTCACCTTCGACAAGACAAGATCTGCCACCTGAGCTTTGTTGACTCGATCCTAGCTTTAAAGTTAGTGGGAGAAGCATGATACCTAGTTATCAATGCTCATACTCCGTAATGCGTTCGAAACCAAGGAGCCAAACATCCGTCGCGATTCCTAAAAAGCCCTTCTGGGAAGACATTTGCTCGAGAAAAGACGACTCAAAACGCTACAGCTTGAGTTTTGGGATTCGTGATAAAGGCAGAGTAGTGTTTCCTGCTTAGAGAAACCAATAGTAAGGTATTGAGTAGCTTACGAAGAAGGGCTTCCCCCTCCCGGCCCTATAAGCGCAGTCTCTGGCACTAAACTCTCGGAAACTAAACCTAATCTGGAGCCAGCGACTCGGTTCTCGTATTCAGACACAACTGCTTGACAAGCACAGGATAGAAACTGTTTCCAGAACGAAAGCAAACTTCCACCTTTGTTCTTTTGGGTCGAGAGAGAGAGGATTAAGGTTTCTTTATTGTTAGGAGTTCACATAGCCTGCTGGTGCCGGATCCTGACCGCTGGAGCGCCTCTCACGCCGGTCTCCGTGGTCAAGACAGAACGGGATATTCGTCTGTAGTGCAACCTTTTGGGATCCCAGAGTGTCGAGAAAAAGGAGACGAGAAAAAGGAGTCTCGGCTGAGCCCCGAAACGTCTTTAATGAGTCCGGCAGGCAATTGGCGACGGTACCTTCAACCTCTCACTCCAAATTACAATGTATAGCTGCCCAAGGAGTTCGAGTTTCCAGCATCAAAGGTCAAAAAAAGTATGGCAACATTCTTCGGCGAAAAAGTGCAGCTCTGTTTGCATCGCGGCGGAAAAACGGTAGCCGGTCGGCAAGTTCCGCCTCCTGTCCGAAAAGGTCCGACATTAATTTAAAATCCCCAAGTTATAATTTTGGCAAATGGGTAAAAACAGGACTGACCAAAAAAAACCCCCTTTTAGCTTCAGTTCCTTCTTAGTGTTGAAGTAGAGCACCTTTGGATTAAAAAAATAACATTAATAAGCTCAACGAGTGAGTGGACTTTTCCCAGGTTCCGATTCTGAAGGCTCCTCGTCACCCCAATGGCATGGCCATCCCAGAATAGCAAAAAGTCCGGAGTTAATAATGTCAGTCCGTAGAGTCTAAACTTTCAGCTGGTGGAGCATATTTTAACCGAAACGTACCTGCAGGAAGGAGAAACAATACGAGCCGCCATTGTAAGACAGGAATACATGACACAGAAACAGGCCACTCACCCATCAATCTGTATCTAAATTAGGCATGCACAAACTTTGGCCCTCCAGGTGTTTTGAACTTCAACTCCCACCATTCCTAACACCCTCAGGCCCCTCCCTTCCTTTCCCCCCTCAGTCGCTTCAGGTGGAAATACTTCCCAGGGTCTTCTCTGACCACAATCCGGTGCTGCTTAAATTAAAGGGGGAACATTGGGAAAGGAAACCATGGAAAATAAATGATCCATGCCAGGCTTTACACCAGCCTACACACGGGTAGGGAATAAAGATAAGCGTAACCACTATATAATATCCAATAGTGTATTAAAACTATATATTATGGCAGTGTTTCCCAACCAGTGTGCCGTGAGCGATCATCAGGTGTGCTGTGGGAAATGGGAACCTCCAATCCCCTTTCTTCCCCCTCCTGCCAAACACTTTTTCTTCCCCACTCGGGCTCCCTTCTTCCCAGCCTCGCTCTGCTCGCTTTGCCTCGCTTTGCTCTGGGGCGAGTCTGCGCAGTAGCACCCGCACGGGTCACGTCTTCCTCCCTCTCCCCTCCCCTCCTGAACATGCTCACGCTGCCCCCTCTGATCAAAATGGCAGCAGAAGCAGCAGTGTAGAAGAAAAAGCAAGTGTTCGGCAGGAGGGGGAAGAAAGGGCGCGAAGGGGGAGGGGGAGGAAGAGGTCTCTGGCGAAAGCTGGCATGGGCAAACTTCCAGGTGTTTTGGACTCCAACTCCCACCATTCCTAGCAGCCTCAGGCCCTTTTCCTGCCCCCCCCCCCCCAGCCACTTAAGCAGGAAAGGGCCTCAGGCTGTTAGGAATGGTGGGAGTTGGAGTCCAAAGCACCCAGAGGGCCAAAGTTTTCCCATGCCTGTTTTAGGGACCTTAAAGTGGTGAGCCTCCTTCCAACATTGTGATTCTGGATAGAAAACAAACAACAACATAACATAACATTGTTTGAGCCCACAGTGCTCTCTGGGTGTAGGTGAACTACAACTTCCAAACTCAAGGTCAATTCCCAAGCAAACCCTTTTGGTACTTTCTGTTGGTAATGAGAGTTCAATATGCCAAGTTTGGTTCAATTCCATTGTTGCAAGAGTTCAGGATGCTCTTTGATTGTGTGGTAACTATAAATTGAGCAAGACCTTCGTGTGTGTCTTTCTGCCATTCCTGCCAGGATATCGAAACAGGCCCAGGTTTCACACTGAGTGTATAAATACATTTAAAAACATATTAACTATATGTATGACTGTGTTAGAGTGTCCTTTTGTGTCATTTTGGTAGGTGGTGATTTTGTAAATGTAAAAAATGTGCCATGGCTCAAAAAAGGTTAAAAAACACTGTATTATGGTACAGGTTCGGCGTCACATCATATCTAATACATCAAAATCTAATCCATCAATCATTATAGATTCATCAACGAGTTTACATGTCTCCTATACACATCATTACAATAAAGGGTAAATAAATTCACCCGCTGTAGTTCAAGCAGTTCAAGTTGAGTAGAAAGATGGGAAGTCATGTAATGACAAAACCAAGAATGGTCAAAAAATGTTCTACGGAGTATATGTAAGTGAAAAGGATAATCCAAACAAAGGATCAATATCCAAGGGATAAATCCCAAAGAGAGTGCCCAATGGGGCTGATGTAAATCATTCCCAAACTCTGTTTACAAACCACTCCGTACCGTCATCTGCTCAACCGCTGCCGGGTAAGGAGAACACGGAGAAAGACGCTGGTGAGAGGAGGTAATGCAGGATAATCCGGGAGAAGGTTCTTCTACGGAAAGTAATACTCAATGCATCTTCTGCTCCAGTGAGCGTATATTTTCAAAACACAGCCAACGGATTTACATTTGCATAGGAACTCCTTCCGTTTCGTCACTAATCAAGGCTGAAGATTTATAATAGAAGAAATTTGCCTTCGTCGTTTCATTCAAACCTCCATGGTGTAGAACAGGGCTGTCCAACTTCTAACTGGCCAAGGGCCGGAATTCAGGTCACTGATGACCTGGGGGGCCATCCACGGCCACGCCCCCGGCCACGTGGCTCCGCCCCCTCTCCCAAAACGCCAGAACAGCTGTTCTGACACTTTGGGAGAGGGGGCGGAGCCGCGAAAGGCTCCCCGTGGCGTCTCCCTCTCTCAAAATGTCAGAACACCTGTTCTGACGCTTTGGGAGAGAGGGAGGCGCCGCGGGGGACCCTCCTCCCTTCCAAGGAGTCACGGCAGCCTGGATGGCTCGCGGGGGAAATAAGAACTGGGCGCTCGCTTCCCCTGCGAGCCATCCAGGCTTGCGGGAGGCTTTTAAGCCCGGCTCTCGCGTCCCTCTGGTCAGAGGGACGCGAGAGCCGGGCGAAAAGCTCTCCCGCAAGCCTGGATGGCTCGCAGGGGAAGCGAGAACCGGGCGCTCGCTTCCCCTGCGAGCCATCCTCCTCCTCCTTCCCTGGCGCCGCGGCGAATGGGACACCAGCAGCGCCGGGAAGGAGGAGGAGGGAGGAAGGAGGATTCCTCCTCCCCCGCCGCTGCGAACCGGATCGCAGCGGCGGGGCGAGAGAGGACGGAGGGGGCGGTGCAGGGAGGAGGAGCTGGCTCTCTTCCTCCTCCCCTGCCCCCTCCCCCGGCCGCCATTTTTGTTTTAATTTTTTTTAAAAAATCATTTCAGGAGGGTAGCGGAGGGTAGCGGGGGCCGTGTCCAACAGACTGGGGGGCCGTATACACCCTGCGGGCCGCCTGTTGGACAGCCCTGGTGTAGAATATGCAATAATAAATCTGCTAGGTTAAATCAAATACATGCGTCCTTAAGGGGATGGGGTGACCATTCTTGGTTTTGTCATTACATGACTTACCATCTTTCTACTCAACTTGAACTGCTTGAACTATTTATTTATGAATTTATTTACCCTTTATTGTAATGATGTGTGTAGGAGACATGTAAACTCGTTGATGAATCTATAATGATTCTGATGTATTAGATATGATGTGACGCTTAACCAGTACCATAATATATAGTTTTAATACACTATTGGATAGTATATAGTGGTTACTCTTATCTTTACTCCCTACCCGTGTGTAGGCTTGTTAGTTGCAGCTATCCCCAGTGTGTTTACTTGAGGCTTTACACCAGGCCTGGGCCAACTTGGGCCTCCCTCCAGGAGTTTTGGACTTCAACTCCCACCATTCCTTACAGCCTCGGGCTCTTTCCTTTTCCCCCTCGGCTGCTTAGCACCCTTCATTATCCCCAACTAAACGTAAACAATGGGGTTGAATGGAAGGAGACAGAGGGAGGGGGAAAAGGAAAGAAGGAAGGAGAGAGGAAAGGAAGGAAAGAAAGGGAGGGAGAGGAAGAGAAGGAAAGAGGGAAATGAAGGAAAGAAGGAAGGAAGGGGAGAGGAAGGGAAGGAAAGAGGGAGGGAGGGGAAGAGAAGGGAAGAAGGAAGGAGAGAAGAAAGGAAGGAAAGAAAGGGAGGGAGACGAAGAGAAAAAGAAAGGGAGGGAGGGAGAGGAAGAGAAGGAAGGAGAGGGAAGTGAAGGAAGGAAGGAAGGAGAGAGGAAGGGAAGGAAAGAGGGAGGGAGGGGAAGAGAAGGGAAGAAGGAAGGAAGGAAGAAAGGAGAGATAGAGGGAGGGGGGAAAGGAAAGAAGGCAGGAGAGAGGAAAGGAAGGAAAGAGGGAGGGAGGGGAAGAGAAGGGAAGAAGGAAGGAAGGAAGGAAGGAGAGATAGAGGGAGGGGGGAAAGGAAAGAAGGCAGGAGAGAGGAAAGGAAGGAAAGAGGGAGGGAGGGGAAGAGAAGGAATGAAGGAAGGAAGGAGAGACGGAAGGAGGGGGAAAAGGAAAGAAGGAAGGAGAGAGGCAAGGAAGGAAAGAAAGAGGGAGGGAGAGGGAGAGAAAAAAGAAAGGGAGGGAGAGGAAGAGAAGGAAGGAGAGGGAAGTGAAGGAAAGAAGGAAGGAAGGAAGGAGAGAGGAAGGGAAGGGAGGTAGGGAGGGGAAGAGAAAGAAGGAAAGAAAGGAAGGAGAGGGAGGGAGAGGAAGAGAAGGGAAGAAAGGAAGGGAACAGACAGGAAATAGGGAAGGCATGAAGGGAGGAGAGCAGAGAGAAAGGGAAGAAAGCAATAAAGGAGAGAAGAACAAAAAGGAAGGAAAGAAGAGGGGAAGGTGTGTATGTGCCGGGAAGCAAAGGAAGAAGGTAAAGAGAAAAGAGAGGGAGATGGTATAATAATAATAATAATAGTGATGAGCAGACTGGATGCAGTGCTAAAGACCTTGGTCTGCACTTAAAAACAATCGGTGCTGACCAAATCACCACCTGTTACTTGCAAAAGGCCACCCTGCTCGGATCTGCACGCATTATTTGCCGATACATCACACTGTCCTAGACACTCGGGAAGTGTCCGGCGTGTGATCAAATACAAAAGCCAGTATAATTATCTTGTTTGCTGTATACTAATCTTGTTGTGCATCAAATAACAACAACTGGGATCTGCACGCATTATTCGCTGGAACATCACACTGTCCTAGACACTTGGGACGTGTCTGATATGATCAAATACAAAAGCCAGCACAGTGACCTTGTTTGCTGTGGACTTGTTGTGTATCTAATAATAATAAATAATAATAATATTCTCATGGCTCAAAGCGGGTGACAGAACAATTAAAACACACAAGCACAGCAAAAACACCACCAATAGACCTATTAAAGCATACCTCTATAAAAGTTACACAAACATATCTCTATAAAATACATATTAAAATACACAAAACAGAGATTGAACAAAAGGACACACATTTAAAATGCATGTTCAGAGACTGTCTGGGTAGGCCTCCCATGGCTTCCTTCAATGGCTTTTAAATTCTGGCAGCGCATTTGAAGGAAAGAGGAAGGAAAGAAAAGTTACAAAGGAAACACATATCCGGAGAATGCTGGGTATACGCCAGGCATGACCAAACTTGGGCCCTCCCTCCCTCCCTCCAGGGGTTTTGGACTTCAACTCCCACAATTCCTAACAGCCTCAGGCCCTTTCCTTTCCCCACTCACCGCTTAAGGGGACTGAGACTGTTAGGAATTGTGGGAGTTGGAAGTCCAAAACCCTTGGAGGTCTGCCATGCCTGGTATATACACAGGGGTGGTCTAAGGTAATTTTAAATGGTAAGCGAACATTATTTTGGCACCCCCCCCCCCTCCGCGCATGCCCAGAAGCTCCTGTGCGCAGGCAGGACCGCCCCTGGAAAAGAGGGAAGGAAGTAAAGAGAGAAGGAAGGAAGGAAGGAGAGTAAGGAATGAATAAAGGAAGGAGAAGAGACAGGAGGGGGGGAAAGAGAGAAGGAAGGGAAGAGGTGGAGAAGGAAGGAAAGGAGGAAAGGAAAGGGGGGAGGAAGTAAAGAGAGAGGGAAGGAAGGAGAGCAAGAAATGAATAAAGGAAGGAGAGAAAGAGAGAAGGAAGGAAAGAGGTGGAGAAGGAAGGAGGAAGGAGGAGGAAAGGAAAAAGGTAAGGAAGTAAAGAGAGAAGGAAAGAGGGTGTGCAGTGTCCTATTATATGATGATCCTCCTGCTCTCGCCGCTTTCCCGCCTTTCCATTGCGTGGCGTGCCCTCCTCCCCCCTGCCCCTCCTCACCTGCGGAAGGAAGGAAGGAAGGCAAGAGGGAGGCAGGCCTCGGCTTCGCCTTCTTCCCTGGTCCGCGAAGAGGAGGTGGAGGGCGACGGCAGCAGCAGGGAAGGAAGGAAGGAAGGAAGGAAGGAAGGAAGGAAGGAAGGAAGGAAGGAAGGAGGAGGCAAGGTGGCGGGCGGGAAGGAGGGAACAAATTGTCTACAGGCTTCTGCGCACAGGAGTTACTGGGCATGTGCAGAGGTTTTCGTGCATGCGCAGTTGCTCCTGCGCTCAACTTCAGCTCCGGAGCAACTGCGCCTGCGTGAAAACCTCCGCTCATGTTCAGAAGCGGCGTCGGAGCGCACAAGGCCGGGGCCCAAAAGCAGGCAGCTGCGGTGCTGCCTGAGGAACATCGGCAGGGCCAGGATGCTGTCTGGTGCTGGTGCCCGGCGGGCGGGGGAATTCGCCCCTGCCCAGATGGCGCCCCACGCGGCCGCGTCCTTGGCCTCCCCGTAGGACCGCCCCTGTATATACACTAGTTCAAACTCTCTCACCCAACAACAACCAATCTCAACAAGTGAAATCAGAAGACACAGAATTTCCCCAAGTGAATGCATTCCTCACCTTGTCGATTGAAATCCATGGGCGGCTGTTTGCAGTCTTGCGCCCGGTGCCCACTGGCCCCGCAGTTGTAACAGGAGAGGTTCCCGTTCTTTTTATGCCCCGCGCCACTGCTGCCGCCGCCCATCGCTCCCTGCGGCTGGTACACCCCTGCGGCGCCTGCCATAAAGTTCTGCATGGGAGGCACAGCAAAGGTGGACTGCCCACCCATGACCGAGTCCGGCGCGAGGCCGCCGTTGTATGGAGAGTGGACCATGGGGAAGCCGGAGTTGCTGTTGTACTGCTGTGTGTTGATGTAGCCATTGCCGCACAAAGGGTTGAAGGGCAGGAACGGGAAGGTAAACATGGACGGCCCCGAAAAGGGGTGCTGGAAGTAGTTGGCGTAACTGACGGTCATGCCGCCGGAACCGCAGTTCCCGCTGCAGCCACAGGAGCTGCACACCATGCACCCGGGAGGTTGTTGCTGGTGGTGGTGGTGGTGATGGTGGTTCTGGTTGGGGACGGGGACGCTTCCTGCTGCCGGGGAGCCACCGGCCCCGCTGTTGTTGTTGTAGAAACTGTTCTCGGCGGCAGGAGAAAGGGTGGGGCTCGAACTGGGCGCAGGGCAAGTGGGGAGGTTCGTGATGTTGGCAAAGGAGGTGGAGGGATGGCTGCCAGAGGCGGCTGCGTTGCTGTTTGCGCAGTAGCTGCTGCTGGGCATCGGGGCGACGGGCATGCTGCTCATGGCAGAGAAGGCCACTTTGGTGTTGGCGGTATAGAGAGCAGTCCGGGGGCTGATTATTGCTGGGGAGACGCTGAATTGCATATTGCCGGAGCAGGAGGACTGCCCCCCTGCTGCAGCGGAATCCGTAGGGACCGAAGAGGAGACCAGGAGCTTAATAGGAGGCCTCGCCATGTGGAAGACGGTGGTAGACGTCACGGTTGCCGAAGTGTTGGGCTCCCCGATTATTCCGGGCTGCTGGGCCACTTTAGCCACTCGGTCCAAGGCGGAAGCATGCACCATTTTGGTTCGTGAGCCGAAGTTCATCGAAGGCGCCGAGGAGCCATTTTCGGGGACTCCGGAGAACACTTGAAGGGGCTGATGGGCAGAGGCCGACATGCCGTCCATGAGAGGGTTGCCAAAAGTCTTCTCCATCTTGATGCTGCTCCGCGGCGGAGGCCCAGGGGAGAACTTTGCCCTGTCTTCCAAAGACAAGAGCGAGTGCATAGAGGACGAGAGGAGCTTCATGTCCGGGTTCCCTCGCTCTGGTTTGTGCATAGAGTTCAATATCCTAATGGGGGTGATGTGAGGAGAACCCGCGGCCATCAGCGGCATTGGAACAGCATGGTGAGCGGACGGACTGGACCCGGCGTCGTTCTGCACCGGGAGAACCTGGGCGGTGGGCCTGGAGGAGCCGGAGCCAAAGTGGTTCAGGACCAGGACCGGCTTCTCCTTCTCCGACGGCTCCAAGTGGACCTCTAAACCTACGAGACAGCATAAGGAAGGCGTAAGTCATGGCCGGTCGCTTAAACGAGGCCAAAAGCACAGGGCTGATGCAGCTTTGCCTTACGTCTCTCGTTTTCTTCGGCGCTGTCAGAGCTTTCCTCCCGGGCCTGGATTCCCATGGGGCTGGAGGAGGAGCTGGAGTACTCCGAGGAGCTGCCTTCGCGGGCAGTGTTGGGGGCTGGCTGGTCCACATCCACACGCAGCTCTTGCCGAGGAGGAAAGAAATGCCAGAAATATTTTTAATTACAAAAATGTGAGTCAAGCACTGGAAGGGTTAATGGGTGCAATGACTCAGCAAAAGATGCAGTTCGATATAAGCAGGGGTGCCTGTGGCTTAGTAGACCTCAGTGTGTGAGAGGCCTCTGTGGAAGAAGGGCCTCAGTATGTTAGTTGGCCTCAGTATGAGTAGACCTCAGTTTTAGTTCGCCTCAGTGTGAGAGAGCCCTCAGTGTGAAAAGGCTGCAGTGGGAGAAAGGCCTTAGTGGGAGGTAGGCCCAGGCCTGGATTAGCTTCTTTTGGCGCCCTAGGCCAAAAGAAGCTAATCCGCCCCAGGCCGGGAAGGCCCGCCCCCAGGGCGTGCTGCGCATGTGCGTCAGCGGCGCGAGGGTGGGGCTTCTGTCCTCCTCCTCCTGCGACCGGAAAACGGTTGCGGAGGAGGGAAGGGAAGCCCCCGCCCGAGGCTGCTGGCGGGCATGCGCCTCAGCAGCCTCGGGGGTGGGGCTTCTTCTCCTCCTCCTCCTCCCGCAACCGGAAAACGGTCGCACGGAGGAGGATTAGGAAGAAGGGAAGCCCTGCCCCGAGGCTGCTGGTGGGCATGCGCGTCAGCAGCCTCGGGGCGGCAGGGCTTCCCTTCTTCCTCCACCTCCCGCAACCGGAAAACGGTCACACGGAGAAGGAGGAAGGGAAGCCCCGCCCGAGGCTGCTGGCGGGCATGAATGTCAGCAGCCTCGGGCGGCAGGGCTTCCTTCTTCCTCCACCTCCCGCAACCGGAAAACGGTCACATGGAGGAGGTGGAAGGAAGCCCCGCCCGAGGCTGCTGGCGGGCATGAATGTCAGCAGCCTCGGGGCGGCAGGGCTTCCCTTCTTCCTCCACCTCCCGCAACCGGAAAACGGTCACATGGAGGAGGTGGAAGGGAAGCCCCGCCCGAGGCTGCTGGCGGGCATGAATGTCAGCAGCCTCGGGACGGCAGGGCTTCCCTTCTTCCTCCACCTCCCGCAACCAGAAAACGGTCACACGGAGGAGGAGGAACTGACGCCCAGCCGGGGGCTGCTGGCGGGCATGAATGTCAGCAGCCTCGGGGCGGCAGGGCTTCCCTTCTTCCTCCACCTCCCGCAACCGGAAAACGGTCACACGGAGGAGGAGGAAGGGAAGCCCCGCCCGAGGCTGCTGGCGGGCATGAATGTCAGCAGCCTCGGGGCGGCAGGACTTCCCTTCTTCCTCCACCTCCCGCAACCGAAAACGGTCACACGGAGGAGGAGGAAGGGAAGCCCCGCCCGAGGCTGCTGGCGGGCATGAATGTCAGCAGCCTCGGGGCGGCAGGACTTCCCTTCTTCCTCCACCTCCCGCAACCGGAAAACGGTCACACGGAGGAGGAGGAAGGAAGCCCGCCCGAGGCTGCTGGCGGGCATGAATGTCAGCAGCCTCGGGGCGGCAGGACTTCCCTTCTTCCTCCACCTCCCGCAACCGGAAAACGGTCACACGGAGGAGGAGGAAGGGAAGCCCCGCCCGAGGCTGCTGGCGGGCATGAATGTCAGCAGCCTCGGGGCGGCAGGACTTCCCTTCTTCCTCCACCTCCCGCACCCGGAAAACGGTCACACGGAGGAGGAGGAAGGGAAGCCCGCCCGAGGCTGCTGGCAGGCATGAATGTCAGCAGCCTCGGGGCGGCAGGACTTCCCTTCTTCCTCCACCTCCCGCAACCGGAAAACGGTCACACGGAGGAGGAGGAAGGGAAGCCCCGCCCGAGGCTGCTGGCGGGGCGGCGGGGCTTCCGTCCTCCTCCTCCTTGCGCCCTCCTTTGAAAGGGGGCGGGCCAGGTGGGCGATGGCGAGGGGAGGGTGCCATTCCCTCCTCTCCCACCCCCTCGCAGTGCTCTCCCCCCCGCCCTCTCATCTCTCTCAGGGGGCAGTTTAAAAAAAAATTTAAAAGAATTTTTTTAAAAATTTTTTTGTCCTAGATCTGCCGCCCCCTAGGGCTACGCCCATATGCCATGGCCTAGCGTGTCCTTATGGGTAATCCGGGCCTGGGTAGGCCTCAGTATGAGAATGCCTCAGTGTGAGACGAAGCTCCAGTATTAAGGCTGCTGTGTGTGAAGCTTCTGTGTAACTGATGCAAGAAGAAACTCCGTGAGAGCGAAGCTGTTTATCTGCTTGGGAAAGAAGCCCAGCGGGGAAGCAAAGAAGGAAGTGTAAAGAACTTTATGTGTGTTATGGAAACCTTGTTGTTGTGAATAGTACAAAGATATCATTTCGCTCTAAAGAAAAGCCTCTTGAGGAAGAGATAACATTGGGCTGTGTGTTTCTGTTCCTTTTTCTCACTTTTGGCTAATGGTGCTGGGTCACGCTGCTGCTAATAAGTTACTCTGCTGTACATTTATGAGGAGGGTCTTTGGTTATTAAACCCACTTGCCCAACAAGTTATACATACCAAAGAATATGCTATTGGCATGGGAAGTCTTGCAAGAATCCAGTTAAATGGGGCCAACGAGAGAACAATAGTCAGATTAAAAATTCGAAATAAATACTTCCAATTAGGATTAGCCTGAACTTAGAGCAAGCATGGGCAAACTTGGGCCCTCTGGATGATTTAGACTCCAATGCCCACCATTCCTAAAAGACTACCAGCTGTTGAAGTTTGCCAATGCCAGACTTAGAACTACTGGGCTTCTTCCCTTTCTCTTAAGTTACCATATTCCTTTGAAGCAGCAGAAGGTCAATGCTTCCATGCATAAAAAATGCGCAGCTAACCCTTGTCCTGCATTTACCTGTTGTATGGTTGCCACGGATGCTCTGGAGAGGGCCGATGTGAGTGGTGGGAGGCACCCTAGCGACACCGGTGCCCACCAAAGAGGAGGCAGCCGGACTCAGGGTCCGCTTCTCAGACTTTTCCCTGCAGAGGGGAAAAAACATGGAAACCCAACTAGTTGAAACAATGCCACGCGTGACTACTGGTAAATGTTTACTGAACTCATTAACACGACACATCTTTCCATATATGTTGACATCGCGGATCCTTTCTTTCATAAAACGCACTATTTCCTTCGTTGGCTGCACCTACCGTCCTAATGAAGCAGCACGCCCAATAGTGCTAGAAGACCCTTATAAACCAGGGCTGTCCAACTGGCGGCCCGGGGGCCGTATACGGCCCCCAGCCCCTTTCCTACGCCCCCCTAAGCTTTTTAATAAAAAATAAAAATTGAAAAATAAAATAAATAATAATTTTTTAAAAAAAAATACCTACTTCCGGGTATCGCCAGAATACGCAATCCACACGGGATTTCGCTGTCTACGCGAGATCACGCCGGCGTTGACAGCGAAATCCCGTGTGGATTGCGTATTCTCGCGATACGCTTCGGCTACTCTACTACTGGATCGCTGAGGCCCACAGACGCGATTAGGACCTTCTTCGACTCAGTCGGTCGTCGCCTCTCTCGTCGTCCAGGTACTCCTGGATCCTGCGCGTTTGGAAAAGGTAGGCCGAAGCAGGGGGCTCCTCAGGGGGCTCCTCATTCCCTGCCCCCATCCCCTCATGTATTAAATATACAATTAAATATATTTAAAGATGAAATAAGGGGAGATGGGAGGATAGAATTTAATATATTTAATATTAAATAAAAATAAGGGGAGAGGGGAGGACAGAATTAAATATATTTAATATTGAATTAAAATAAGGGGAGAGGGCGCCGGGGAGAGGGCGGAGCCGGGGGTGGGGAGGGGGCGGAGGCAGACCCTACGGCCCCCCAGGTCATCAGTGACCGGAATTCAGGCCCCTGGGCCGGTAGAAGTTGGACAGCCCTGTTATAAACTGTTCAGGGGAAACGCCAGACAATCTGATCAGGTTTAAACATTACCGCCAAATTGTTGTCTGAGGATTTGCCAGATGAGAGGGATGATGGTTTTCAAAATGAGGAATCTGTGTGTGATCAGAGGGAATTGCAAGCCGGTGAGACCAAGGCAGAGGAGGCTGATGTTTTGGACTCTGGTGCTAGTTTATTTATTACTAGCTGTACCCGGCACGCGTTGCTGTGCCCTATTTAGGAGATGCGAGAAAGTCTGAGTATGTAAGGGTTGGAATTGATGTTACTTATGGTCTTGGTGGGGTCATGGCTGTGTCGTTGTGGGTTGTTCTGGTGGGTGGGATGTTGAAGTCCTGGGGAGTTGTCGGTGTGTGGTGTTCCTGGCGTTCTGCATAGCTTGTGGATATACAATGTTTTTTGTCTTTCCGTCTGCTGTGTTGATGTAGAGGTTGATGCTTGTGTGGGTGGGGTACTTTGGAAGTGAGTGGAGGTACTTGAAATCCCATCATCCATGGTGTGCCCTCCTCTAAACTGCAGTTGGATGGAGTGTGGGTTATGGGGGCACTGTGTGCCAAGTTGGGTCTTTATCGGTCTTGGTTCTGGGCCACAGTGGTCTGTGGGGAATGAAGGGTTTGAAAGTACTACAAATCCCATAATCCATGGAGGTACATCAAGTCCCATCATCCATGGTCCACCCTCCTCCAAACTGCAGTAGAATGTAGTGTGGGTCATAGGGGCTCTGTGTGCCAAGGTAGGTTACTGTAAATTCAGGCCATACACAATGTCCCATGAGCTGAGGCCTAGTCGGGAAAATCAAGTTAATGAAGCCTTACTGTCAATTCGGAGCTTAAACAGCATCCCATTAAGTGAGGCCTAGTCAGGAAAATCATGTTAATGAAGCCTTACTGTAAATTTTGGGCGTGGTCTGTGATTTGTAGGGGTTTAAATTGTCTGTGGGAAGTGAATTGGGTGTTTGTGTTGGCGACTGCCTCAGGCCTTTGCCTTATCCTCCTCTGCCAGTTTATTATGGGTCGGAATGTTCATGTTGGCTGGCCAATAGAGGCGTTATGCAAATACTCCCTCATTGGCAGCCAATCATGTTGTCAGAATGTAGAGGCCGGGAGATTCTTTGGCAGCTGTGGAGGACACTGGGAAATGTAGGGTTTTTTTGTATCGTTGTTTTGGGGGCTTTCTAGGTTTTGCGGGGGAAAGTTTATTTGCTAAAAACCTACCTTGCCTGAGGCCTATTTTTGTTGCCAAGTTTGGTGTCTCTGCCTTGTAAGGTTTCTCTGCCTAGGACGGTCGTTCCATGACAGGACCTCCTTTATATAATAGATTTCGATTTGTATACCGTCCTATTCAATTTGGCTCAGGGCGGTTTACAGCATATCGACTTAAACAATTTAAAACAATACAAACAATAAAACAGTAAAGTATCAGTTAAAACAATGTTGTTATCCACAACCAGGGTGGCTAAAGATTAAATGCCTGTCGGAAAAGAGCCGTTTTACAGGTTTTCCGAAAAGTCAGCAGCTCATTTATTGCTCGGACTTCGGCCGGCAGAGCGTTCCACAGGCTCGGTGCCACCACAGAAAAGGCCCTCTGTCTAGTTGAAGACAGATGGAAGGTTTGTATGGAGGGAATCTTCAAGAGATTTTGATCCTCAGATCGAAGAGATCTCTGGCGAACATATGGAAGGAGACGGTCCCTCAGGTACACTGGCCCCAGACCAAAGAAGGCCTTAAAGGTCAAAACCAACACTTTGAAGATGATCGGGTGCTCGATTGGCACCCAGTGTAGCCACTGCAGAGCTGGAGTGATGTGAGTCCTGGCCGGCACTCCCGCCAGGAGTCTCGCTGCAGCGTTCTGCACTAGTTTGAGCCTCCGGATCACTGACAAAGGAAGACCAATGTAAAGGTATTATAGCCTCGAGATGACCGTCGTCTGGATTACCGTGGCTAGGTCATTGCCGATAAGGTAGGGCGCCAGCTGCCTAGCCTGTCGCAGGTGGAAAAAAGCACATCTGCTGACAGCAGAGACCTGAGCCTCCATTGTCAGCAGCGGGTCCAACTGGACCCCCAGGCTCTTTACTAAAGACGACGGGCGTAGTGCCTCGCTGTCCAGAGTAGGCAACCGAAGCGCCCCCCCCCCAGACGACCCAGCCAAAGGATCTCCGTTTTTGATGGATTCACTCTCAACCGGCTGGATCCTAGCCAACCAGTCATGGCTTTGAGGCATAGTTCCCAGGCAACAGGGGAAAGTGAAAGTCCTTGGGCTGATGAGGAGTTTTCCCGGGAAACTACGTTAGGCATGAGAACGGAAGGAGTAAAAAAACAGACAAACTAATCTCACAGAATCCACGAGAAGTCCTTGAAGTCCAGATGTGTTCGGCATGATGTCATGGGTGCTTTGACGGGCTTAAATTAAATAGTTTGCCTTCAAGCCTTTCAGAGGAGACAACGTTAAAAAGGAAGATTTTCCTCTCGCTGTTCTCAAGTTAATCCTTCGAGATTCATGTTTCTGGTTCATGTCTTTGTTCCTGTAGGAGTTTGCCTGGGAAGGAACCCCCGTTTTCTCGTGAATGGATTCATGTTTGAATTAAGTGCTGTGGATTCTGGTTCTCTTGACTTCATGTACTTTTGCCATTTTTAAATGACTGCCATTTTGTATTTCCTATTCTACCGACTCTTTTGTACCTGCTTTCCTTAATAAACATTTCTAGATAGTATTATTGGACTCTGGTGTGATGCTGGGTGAAAAGGTGTTTCAGTGCTAGAGTGCAACATAAACCAGGACATTAAACATAACACTTACTTTTCCAACTCCAGCTGCGTTTTGAGCTTCTTTTTGGCTCCCATGGTCAGGGATTCAAACTTATTTAGGTCTTCTTCCGTTAGGCTCAGGAACTTGTAAAGAAAGAATACAAAATGCTTGGATATACGCAACATACAGAAGCATGAAAGCAATGAGCTGGCAAATATCGACTACCTTTATTTATTATTTCGATTTATATCCCAAAGAGGCTCAGGGTGGTTCACGCCAGTGAACAACATAATCACAACATAGTTAAAAACATAATAAAACAGATTGAGGCAAGAGTGGAATTTGAAAAGCCTTAAAGGTTAAACGCCTGTCTGAAGAGATGGATCTTGCAGGCCCTCCGGAAGGCCTGTCGCTCAGTTATTGCTCAAGCCTCCTCTGGGAGGGCGTTCCATAGGGTAGGCGCTACTACAGAGAAAGTACGCTGCTGTGTCGAGGTCAGGCAGCAGATCTTAAGAGATGGAACCTCCAATAGGTTTTGATCCATGGACCGTAGTGGTCTCTGGGGAATGTGCAGGGAGAGGCGGTCCTTCAGGTACACTGGTCCCAGGCCATGCAAGGCCTTAAAGGTTAACACCAGCACTTTGAAAGCAATCCGGTACTCGATGGGAAGCCAGTGCAATCGCTGTAGGACTGGAGTGATGTGGCACGATAGTGCCGCACCAGCCAGTAGTCGAGCTGCAGCGTTTTGCACCAGCTTAAGTTTCCGGATTACCGACAGAGGAAGGCCAATGTAAAGGGCGTTACAGTAGTCCAGTCTCGAGATGACAGTGGCCTGTATTACTGTGGCTAGGTCGCCACTGGAAAGGTAGGGCAGCAGCCGCCTTGCCTGGTGCAGGTGGAAAACGCTGCTCTGCTCACGGTGAAGACCTGAGCCTCCATCGTCAGCAGAGGGTCCAGTTGGACCCTCAGGCTTTTAACCAGGGCCGACGGGCTGACCACCTCGCCGTCCATTATTGGCAGCCGGAGCTCCCCCCCCCCCCCCAGGGCGACCCAGCCACAGGACCGCCGTCTTCGACGGGTTTACCTTCAACCTGCTGGCCCGTAGCCACCCAGTCACGGCTTCCAGGCACTGATGGAAATAATCGGGTACAGAGTCCGTCCGGCCTTCCATCCTCAGCACCAGCTGGGTGTCATCAGCGTACTGATGGCACTCCAGACCAAAGCTACGCACCAGTTGGGCCATCATCATGAATCGATAATTTTTTTTATTTATTTTAAACCATACACTAAGGAACAAAGTTTGAGACCTTTCTACACAAGTCAAAGATGTTCTGAGGAAGGAGTTGTCTATGTGTTCCTATTCCTTCCCATGATGCATTGCTTGCAGGCTCCAATGTCCTTTTTGCACTGCAGTCTCCCAAAGATTACCTTTAAAAGAGGGGGGGGGGGGAGGAAACATCCCATCGAGCATACGGATTATACTCGAGTTGATACGTTTTCCCAGGTGCTAAAAAGTGCCCCCGCTTATACTCGGGTCGACTTATACTCTAGTACAGGGGTGCCCACACTTTTTCAGCATGCGAGCTACTTTTAAAGCAACCAAGTCTAAAGATCTTCCTGCCCCCGCCGCCGTGTGCTCAGGCACGCTCCTGCCGCCGTGCGCTCTGCGTGGCATTGCAGGAAGGAGAAAGCACGAGGCGGGGCATCCAGAGGGAGCGCTCCGCCCTGCCTGTCTCGCCGGCAACGGAGGCTGCACAGCTGCTTCTGGACGAGAGAGAGGCAGGGCGCTCCCTCCAGAGGCCCCGCCTCGTGCTTCCTTCTTCCTGCAATGCCCCGCAGGCTAAAGAAGCACAGCGAGAGTGGAAGTCAGCAGCAGGAGCGCGCATGTGCGCAGGTTGCGCGCGAGCATGGCCAGAGCGCCCCATCCGGCTGGTGAGGCCCGAAGATCACCTGGAAGAGGGCCGAAGATGTACTACCGGTAGTAGCTCCCGAGCTACCCAATGAGCACTCCTGCTCTAGTATATACGGATAGTTTTAGGAAGCAAAGACATCCACAAGAGGGCGCTTGAGATTTTGAAAAACCAGAATATGATAGGATTTCAATATATCTGGAAAAAATATGGCAAAGCTGTTAGAAAAGCAATATTTGGGGGGGGGGAGGTTTACAAAAAAATTGTATGTGGAAACGTCATCTCTTTCCCAAATTAAATGACTTTGCTTTGGAACAAAAAAAAGAATTTTCATGCCTGCAAAATATACCAAGAGGGCTGGGAAATCCCCGAAATGCTGCAAATGTACATACTGAATTTTAGAAAGTGTTTCATTCCCTTTCAAAGTTGGCATATTTTTAGGTTTTAATTGCATTGTACTTGATTTTAATGTGAGCTGCTTTGAATCTTGTTTTAGAGAGAAAAAGCAAGATATAGGTAATAGTATGAATAAGCCAATAAGGAGATCAATACTCCAAAAGCACGCAAAGAGCTTCTCAATTAAGCAAACAACGGTCTAACGCAGGCATGGGCCAACTTGGGCACAATTGCTGCCTGCTTAGGAGTCCTTCTTTCAAAACAGAAATGTTAAAAACACCAAAGCTTCCAGCAATTGAAAGGAAAACCTTGGATGCATCTCTGCTGCACTTTAATTGCCTTGGGTCAATGCTATGGAGTCCTGGGGGATGTAGTTTTACAAGTTCCTTCTCTGACCAAGTTGATGCCTCACCAGACTACAAATCCCAGGATGGCATAGCATTGAGAAATGGCAATTCAATGAGAGATGCGGTGCAAATACAATAATTGCATATTAAATTTTATATGTAATATTATTAATAATATTGCATGTTAGTGGAATAGTACAATATGGCAATAGACAATACTAATATTATGCTATGCTAATAATATAAAATATTGTATGTAAATATAATATTGATCATAATATTACAACGCGACACAATATAATACTAATAATAATACAATATAATATTGTATAATAGCAGCTGCAGAGCTGTTTGGGCTGGAAGTCAGCCTAAAGAAAACGGAAGTCCTCTACCAGCCCGCACCACAGGAAGAACACCATCATCCCCATGTCAACATAGGCAAATCTGTGCCTAAGTCCGTTCAGCAGTTCACCTCCCTGGGAAGCATCATCTCTTCAGACGCCAAGATTGATAAAGAGATCGATCACAGATTACCAAAGGCATAGAGTGCATTCGGAAGGCTTCACAAAAGAGTCCGGAGCAACAAGCACCTGAGGCAAAGCACCAAAATAAGTGTGTACAGAGCTATCGTACTGTCTATTCTCCTCTATGGGTCTGAAACATGGGTCACCTATCTCCAACACCTATGACTCCTCAAACACGTTCATCAAAGCTGTCTTCGCACAATCCTAAATATACACTGGACCAACTACTGGACCAATGTTGCTGTCCTTGAGCAAGCAGGGATCACCAGCATTGAGGCCATGCTATTGAGAACACAGCTGCATTGGGCAGGACACATCCATAGGATGGAGGACCACCGCCTCCCAAAGATACTACTCTATGGCGAACCCGCCACGGGTCAGCGCAAGAGAGGCGCCCCCCAAAAAGAGACATAAGGACTCCGTGAAACAACATCTCAGGCTCGGCCAGATTGATCACCCACAATGGTCCACCCTGGCCTCACATCGGGAGGCATGGAGACACACTATCCACAATGCTGCGGCCTCTTTCGAGAAGACACGCCGAATGGGACTCGAAGAGAAACGACAACGCAGAAAGAACCACAACTTGGAAACAATATCACCCAAGGAGACTTTCTGCTGTGCTTTCTGCAACCGGACTTGCCTATCTCGGATTGGCCTTTTTAGTCATCAACGCGCTTGTAAAAAGCGTGGGATGACTCCTTCCTGAATCTTCGTTCGCAAAATAATGCTGAGAGATATATTATATGTAATATTACTAATAATATTGCATGTTAGTGGAATAGTACAATATGGCAATAGGTAATACTAATATTAGGCTATGCTAATAATATAATATATTGTATGTACATATAATATTGATCATAATACTATTACGCGACACAATATAATACTAATAATACAATATAATAACTGTATATTATATATTACATGTAATATTACTAATAATATTGCAGTATAGTAGTATAGTACAATATGGTAATAGATAATACTAATATTGTGCTATGCTAATAATATAATATACTGTATGTACGTATAACTTGTAAGTCGCTCAGAGTCCCATTCAAGGTGAAAGAGGCGGGGTAAAAATATAGTACATAAGTAAATCTAATAATGCGCACCCTAATTTTGGTGAAGTCATTTAGCCAAAAACAGAGAGCATTAGATTGGAGTAAATAGGGTATTAGGGAATCATGCAGCTAAAGCCGGCCCAGCACTCTTACCTTATCCATGGTGAGCTGTTTGAACACGGGGTAGTATTTGTGCAAGCGCAGCTTCCGCAGCCAGTCCAAGATCCCGCTTTGCTCCTGGGCCTGCTGCGTGGCCTGAGAGCTGGACGCCATCTCCAACTGGGCCCGACAGGCCAAGGTTGCCCCGCTCCCTCCCGCATGAGCACAATGGGGATGCGACGCTGAGGCGGCGGCAGGGGGCGGGTGCTGCGCATGATGCTGCGGGAGGCTGCCCTGCGAGGACTGGATGCCAGCCACGCCGCAGATGGGTCTGCAAAGCAAGGGAAAACACAAAGAGTTCTAGCCAAGCCCGTAGCCAAGGGGGTGCTCTAGGGGTTTACGCTATCCCCAAAATAAAATTCAGATCAAAAACAAAACCTAGCTTACTCATGAATTTTAACTGTTTAACTCATAACATAATACAATACAAATAACGATACAAGACAATAACTGTATATTATATATTACATGTAATATTATGATGAGAAGTCCCTCCAGAACTGCAAGCACTGCCTCGACCCAATTTGGATTATTCACACTATCGTTACCGACTTTTCTACCGTGTTTCCCCGATAGTAAGACACCCCCGATTTTAAGACGTATCGGGGGTTTCAGAGGGGTCGACTAATATAAGCCGTACGCCGAAAGTAAGATGTATCGGGGAAACACGGGGGTATTGCTGCCAGGGCCGGCCTTACCTTTTCCGGAAGGGTCACTCGGTCCCGCCTCCTCCGCTGCCGCCGCCGCGCCGCGGCACGCCTCCCAAAGAATTGGCATTTCTGCGCCTGCGCCAGGCGTGCTCGGGACCTAGTGCCCATGCGCGGACATTCGTGCATGCGCAGAAACGTCCGTGCTTTGGGACTTTGGGAAGTGATCAAGTTGGCCTACCAACTTGGGATTTGACCTGGATTGCAGGGAAAACTGAACGGGTGAAACTGGTGTGTCTCCCGCTGGTTCATCTAATCCAGGGCTGTCCAACAGGCGGCCCTGGGCCCGTACACGGCCCCTGAGCCCCTTCCCTGCGGCCCCCTAACTTGTTTTAATAAAATACAATATTTTTTTATTTTAAAAAAAAAGAACCTACTTCCGGGTTTAGCCAAGCATCGCGAGACTATGCCACAGACGGGATTTCAAGGGAGGTCGAAATCCCGTCTGTGGCTGCGTAGTCTTGCGATAGCTGCCAAAATCTCGGGTCCCGCGGGATTTGCAGCCAGCCTGGGTGCGCGCCTCCTCCTCCCTCGCGGCTGCTTCCAGGCCAGCCCCCATTCCCTCAGAGAGAGGGAGGAGGGGAGTGAGGCAGGGAAAGCCCCTCCTGGCTCCGTCCTCTTCCTGTGGAGGGCCCTCGCTTCCCGCCCGGTGGATGGGAGAGCCGCCGCGCCGGCCTGAGCTTGGCCTCGGCTCCAGCGGGGCTCTTCGGGGGACGGCGGCAGCGTTGGCACTTCGGCCCTGTGGCGGGGCTCCCGCAGTATGGGCAAGGAAGGGCCTGGCTCGAATCAATCAATCTAAAAACAGTGGGGCGTTGGGTGAGGGGGGGGTCCCTCAGCAGCGGTTTCCTTGGCGACGCTTCCTTCCCCTCCTCCACGCCCCCTCCCCCTTGTTGTGCTGCCTTCCCCCGCGTGCAGGGCGCAACGTGGCTTCCTTTGCGCCTGCCCCCGCGGCTTGTTTCCCTTCAGGGAGGGAGGGAGGGAGCTCTTTGGGCCTCCCCCACCCGCCTCTGGGAAAGGAGGCCCCATCAAGCCCTGCAACGGCATTGAGGTGTTGGTTTTTTTTTGGTGTGTCCCAATTTGAGTGTGGACTCAAATAACTCAAAGGTATTAGGAAACATTCCCCCAAATCCACCAGTGTTCCCATTTGGGTATATTGAGTATTCATGCCAAGTTTGGTCCAGATCCATCATTATTTGAGTCCACAGTGCTCTCTGGATGGAGGTGAACTACAACTCCACAACTCAAGGTCAATTGTAAGTAAATTGGAGCCGGGGAGGGGGCGGAGCTGGGGAGGGGGCGGAGCCGGGGGCGGAGGCAGTCCCTTCGGGCCCCCAGGTGATCAGTGACCGGAATTCCGGCCCTTGGGCCCGTAGAAGTTGCACAGCCCTGATCTAATCCAAGCCCTGCCAAAGAAAACATTGAACAGGAGCAAAGACAAGAAGCTATGTCATTACTAGACCTTTATATAGAACTAGCTGTACCCGGCACGCGTTGCTGTGCCCTATTTAGGAGATGTGAGAAAGTCCAATCATCCACGGTGTGCCCTCCTCTAAACTGCAGTTGGATGGAGTGTGGGTCATGGGGGCATGGTGTGCCAAGTTGGGTCTTTATTGGTCTTGGTTCTGGGCCACAGTGGTCTATGGGGAATGATGGGTTTTGAAGTACTACAAATCCCATTTTCCATGGTGGTACTTCAAGTCCCATCATGCATGGTCGGGGCTCTGTGTGCCAAGGTAGGTTACTGTAAATTCAGGCCATACACAATGTCCCATGAGCTGAGGCCTAGTTAGGAACAACAAGTTAATGAAGCCTTACTGTCAATTCAGGCCATACACAATGTCCAATGAGCTGAGGCCTAGTCGGGAGAATCAAGTTAATGAAGCCTTACTGTCAATTCAGAGCGTAAACAGCTTCCCAGTAAGTGAGGGCTAGTTAGGGAAATCAAGTTAATGAAGTCTTACTGTCAATTTAGAGCGTAAGCAGCTTCCCAGTAAGTGAGGGCTAGTTAGGAAATCAAGTTAATGAAGCCTTACTGTCAATTTTGGGCGTGGTCTGTGATTTTTTGGGGTGTAAATTTTCGGTTGGAAGTGATTTGGGTGTTTGTGTTGGGGATTGGCTCAGGCCTTTTCCTTATTCTGTTTTGGCAATTTACTATGGATTGGAATTTTCATGTTGGCTGGCCAGTGCAGCAGTTATGCAAATGCGCCCTTATTGGCAGCCAATCATGTTGTTCAGAATGTAGAGGCTGGGTGAGTCTTTGGCTGCCCCGGAGGATGCTGGTAAACGTAGTTTTATTTTTATTCGTTGTTTTGGGGGCCTTTTAGGTTTTGGGGGGGAAAGTTTCTTTGCTACAAACGTACCTTGCTTGAGGCCTATTTCTGTTGTGTTTCTGCGTTGTATGGTTTCTTTGTTTGAGGTATACATCACATGACGTGAACCCATTTATATAATAGATAATAGAACCCTAGCATTGGAAGAGACCTGGTGGGCCATCCGGTCGAACCCCTTTCTGCCAAGAAGCAGGAGACCCTTGATCCTTTGAGTTAGTTGCCCTCTTTCTCTGGACACATTCCAGCTTAGAGTCAATATCTCCCTTATTTATTTTTATTGGTTCAATTTGATATACCGCTCTCTCTGGCGCCCAGAGTGGTTTACAAGATTAATACAGGTAAAAAACACTTCAATTGTGAGGCCCAGAATTGGAGACAGTGTGATTCCAGGTAAAGTGGTCTGACCAAGGCAGAATAGAAGGGAGGCGGAGCATGCATTCCCTGGATCTAGACCAGGGGTGCTCACACTTTTTCAGCATGTGAGCTACTTATAAAACAACCAAGTCAAAATGACCGACCTCCCCACTACAAAAATGTGAAACATATAACACAATATCTGCTTTGACCTGGGTTTTCTGAGTCCACACTGCCATATAATCTGATTCAAAGCAGATAACATGGGGTTTTATTCAACGGTGTGGAAAGGACCTCAGATAACCCAGGGCCCTTCCACACAGCCCATTTTACAGTTGACACACACAAACCGATTTCTTACTACTGAACGAATTGCTGCCAAATTTGGCCACAAGACACCTTCAAGGAGCGACCATCACTAACAAAAATTGATTTTGTCATTTGGGAGTTGTAGTTGCTGGGATTTATAGTTCACCTACAATCAAAGAGCATTCTGAACCCCAGCAACAACAGAATTGGGGCAAACTTCCCACACAGAACCCCCACAACCAACAGCAAATGTTCAAGGCAGAGAGGAAGGAAAGGAAGGAAGGAATGAGGGAGGGAGGAAAGAGGAAGGAAAGAAGCCAAGGCAAGAAGGAAGGGAGAAAGGAAGGAAAGAAAGAAAGGAAGGAGATGAGGAAGGAACGAAGGGAAAGGAGAGAGAGAGGAAGGAAGAACAGAAGGGAGGGAGGGAAAGAAGGGAAGGAAGAAAGGATGGCCTTCCTCCCGCCCTGCCTGCGATCTACCATGGAAGAAGGAGGAGATTTCTAAATATACATTTCTCCGTGTTACACAGAAGTCTGAGCAAACACTCTACACCAGGGGTGCTCATTAGGTAGCTCGCGAGCTACTAGTCGATCTTCGGGCCTCTTCCAGTCGATCTTCGGGCCTCACCAGCCAGATGGGGCGCTCCTGCCATGCGTGCGCACACCCTGCGTGCACGCATGCACACCCTGTGCGCACGCGCGCTCCTGTTGCTGGCTTTCTCTCTCGCGGTGCTTCTTTCTCCTGCGGGGCATTGCAGGAAGAAGGAAGCACCAGGCGGGGCCTCTGGAGGGAGCGCCCTGCCTCTCTCTCGTCCAGAAGCAGCTGTGCAGCCTCCGTTGCCGGCGAGACAGGCAGGGCGGAGCGCTCCCTCTGGATGCCCCGCCTCGTGCTTCCTCCTTCCTGCAATGCCCCGCAGGCAGAGGAAGCGCCGCCTGGGTGGAAGGCAGCAGCAGAAGCGTGCATTCCGCTCAAGCGGTGCTGCTTCCGCCCACAAGGCATCGCGGGAAAGGGGGAGCGCAAGGCAGGAAGGAGCCTGTCACGCCGGCAGCGGAGGCTGCACAGCTGCTTCTGGAGGAGAGAGAGGCAAGGGCGCTCCCTCTGGAGCAGTGGGAGCGCGCGGCGGCGGGGGCAGTTAGATCTTTAGGACTTGGTTGCTTAAGAGTAGCTCACATGCTGAAAAAGTGTGAGCACCCCTGCTCTACACCTTCATTCTTACCTTGCACACACCGATATTGCACTTTTCTTACCTTCCGGAAGCACCCAGTGTAGTACCGACTTTATAAAGGGAAGCACTGCCAGGATCTGAAAAAGAGACCAGGTGATTTGAACAGGCACTCACAGGTTCAACTTATATTCACGTATTTCTTGGCGGGTTGAAAGAATCCCCAAGACTCACTTGAACTCTGAAATTGCTGAGCGTGAGATGAAGTGCTGAAAAACTTCTTGACGTGGTCATTTTTCCAGACATGGGGAGGTAAGGAGGCCAAATACCTGGAAAATGAGGCAAGTTGAGTCATGATGTGTCTTGCGTTTGAATGACAAAGATCAACGCTGTCTTGTTTCAGCCACAGAGAGCCAAAGGGGGAATCTGAGCACACAAGGGGCTTCTCCGCACTTATTTATTTATTTATTTATTATTGAGGCTTCTATGCCGCCGACTCCCGGGGGCTCGCGGCGGCTCACAAGAGCCAATGGCACAATAAACAAGAAATTAAAAACATAAAACCAATTAAAACAGTAGCAAACAGCAATAAAACAACAGAGCAGCAGCAGGTGCAGCAGCGTGGTACTTAAAGCGCGGACCTACTCTCCGAAGGCCTGCCTAAACAGATGGGTTTGCAGGCCCGTCTGAACGGGAGTAGGTCCCTCAGGGCCCTGGTTTCGGCCGGAAGGGCGTTCCACAGCGTGGGGGCTATGACGGAGAACGCCCTCCGGCGGGTAGATGTCAGGTGTGCCAGCTTCGTTGATGGTATTTCCAGGAAGTTGGCATCCTCAGACCGTAGTGATCTCAAAGGGCAATATGGAGTGAGGCGGTCTCTCAGATACGCTGGCCCCAGGCCGTATAAGGCCTTAAAGGTAAGAACCAGCACTTTGAAGGCGATCCGGTGCTCAATAGGCAGCTAGTGCAGATCCTGCAAAACGGGTGTTATACGGCAACCTGCTGGGGTGCCAGACAGGAGCCGGGCGGCAGTGTTCTGCACCAGCTTGAGCTTCCGGATCGACAACAAAGGAAGGCCAACGTAAAGCGTGTTACAGTAGTCTAGCCTTGAGATGACCGTGGCTTGGATCACTGTGGCCAGGTCGTCCCGGGAGAGGTAGGGGGCCAGCCTCCTTGCCTGGCGGAGGTAAATACTTGAGATAAATACAAAATGTGAGGAGTCAAGAGCGGTAGAAGACTTTGCTCACAATGGTCTAAAGCATGAGCGTGCATCCTTCGAGGAGAGCAAGAACACAACGGAAAGAAAGAACACAACGGCCAGCTCTTAGCTCTTGTGAAGTGAAATGAGTCATCCTGTCAAAAGCAAGAGTGCAGGAAGTCAATTAATAATAATAATAATTAATAATGTCTTTATTTATATGTCACTTGCCGCTTTTCTGCCATGAAGGGAACCAAAGTGCTTCTAACATGTTAAAATACAATACAAAATCAACAGCAATCTAATGCACAAGTATAAGAGATCATAAACAATCAAAATAAAACATAGCGTATGTACTTGAGTATAAGCTGAGTTTTCCAGCCCTTTCCAAAGGCTGAAAATGTCCCCCTCGGCTTATACTCGAGACAAAGTTTTTTGTCATTTTACTCTGTTATTACTATTTTATTACATGTATTATTTACTCTATTATTGTTATTATTACATTTACACTATTTTACTCTATTATTAGTTTTATTACATTTACTATTTTACTCTTGTTATTACATTTATTATTTTACTCTGTTATTATTACATTTGCTATTTTACTCTATTTATTATTGTTATTATTACATTTATTATTTTACTCTATTGTTGTTGTTATTACATTTACATTATTTTATTATTATTTTTATTACATTTATTATTTTACCCTCTATTATTATTGGAAGGATATACATAAACACATTTACATTGAAAAAGGTTAGAAAAATGGTTTAATCAGAGTTGGACGGTCTTGTCTTAAATTACAGTTTTATGTAAATATTCAAAACTTATGGATGCCTCAATTAATGTAATTTTATTGGTATCTTTTTAATTTTAAATTTACCAGTAGTGGCTGCATTTTCCACCCTTGGCTTATACTCGAGTCAATATGTTTTCCCAGTTTTATTGTGGTAAAATTAGATGCCTCGGCTTATATTCGGGTCGGCTTATACTCGAGTGTATACAGTAACTAAGCATTTTAAACTATAGGGTCTAGGGCAAGGGTGGGCAACCTACGGCCCGCGGGCCAGATGCAGCCTGGCAGCCAATTCTGTCCGACCCGGGGAGAAGGGCGTCCGGGGTGGGGCCAAGAGGAAGGTTTCCAAACCTACTCTTCAAAGAAAGGCAGCCTCCCTGAGGCGAAGAAGCCCTTCCCTCCCTCTCCTTTCCTCTCCCGCCGCCTCCTTGCTGTCATGAGCCTCTCCCAGGCGAAAGGGAGGCCTCCGTCTCCGCCACCGCCGGGTGCTTCTCCTGCTGACATCTCGCCGCTCCGGCCCTTGCCCTTCCCCTCCTCCTCTTTGACGTCAGAAGAAGCAGAAGAAGGCGCAAACCTTTCTTCTTCCAACTTGGGAGTGTTCTGGTTCGCGGCGAAGGGGCGTGGCCAAAGGGGAGGAGCGGCGGTTGGGGCGACCGTTGGAGGAGCCCTGACTGAGGGCCACAGAAGCAGCCAATCGGAGGGACTGATACGGACCGCGGAAGGCGGCGTGAGGACGAAAAGCGTGGACGGGGCGAAGTGAGTGACAGCTGATTTTATCCAATGGGAGGGGAAATAAGAGTGAGGGGCGAGAGCGGGCGGAGGCCTGCAGCCTCCGATCGCCTGCTGCTCTGCTCTCCTCTGCTGTGGTGGCGGCTGGGTCCGCTTGGCCATCCTCTGGGCTGGGACCATTGGGCCGTTCCATCTTGGTTCGCACCTTGTCTTCTTGAATTTAATTTAAGTGGTTTTTATTATTATTTTATAATAATAATTTTATTATAATAAAATAATATAATAAATAATACAATATGTTATATTATAATTTCAATATATTATAATGTCTATATATATACTATAATATGATAATTGATTGATTGATTGATTTTATTATTTATGAGTCGCCCTCCACGTCAGTGCTCCGGGCGACTTACACATAAAACACATAAAGGAGTTCAATAGTTAAAAGCTAAAATAATAGGAAAATTAATTAAAATAGTTCCAGTAACTCAGGCTAAGTCTGGAAGGTGTCCTTAGCCGTAAGCCTTTCGGAAGAGCCAGGTCTTCAGTGCGGTCAGGAACTGGGGCATGTCCCGGATAGCTCTCTGATCCGCCGGCATCAAGTTCCAAAGAACAGGGGCCGCGATGGAAAAGGCTCTCCGTCTCGTGGTGTCGAGGCGGGCCTCACTCACACCTGGGATGCGGAGAAGGTCCCTGTTTCCTGAACGCGGCGACCTTAAATGAGCTGGTTCGGACAAGCGGTCTTTTAAATAAGCTGGGCCGGCGCCATGGAGGGCCTTAAAGGTAGCGACAAGATCTTGTGGATGGCTCTGAGCTCGACTGGCAGCCAGTGCAGGCGCTGTAGAGATGGCGCGATATGGCATCTCAGTGGTGTCCCGGAGAGGAGTCTGGCGGCTGCATTCTGCACTAGCTGGATTTTACGAGTGGTTGACTGCGGCAACCCCACGTACAAGGCATTACAGTAGTCCAGCCGTGATGTCACTGTGGCATGGACCACCGTAGCCAGCACATCTGATGGAAGGTAAAGTGCCAGTTGACGTGCCTGGCGTAGGTGGAAAAAAGCTCCCTTACTTGTCGCAGCAACCTGGGCCTCCAGTGAGAGTCTCGAGTCTAGTATCACACCGAGACTCTTCACCGACGGGGCCGGGATCAGCGGCTCTCCCTCAAAGATTATGATATTAATACTAATAATATATGAATATTTCTTGATATATTAATATGTTAATATTAATGATGTGTAATATATAGTAAATATAGTAAATAAATAAATAAATAATGTAGATTAGAATGTAGTTCAGTCTTTAGGTGCGGCCCTCCGTAATATTTTTTGGCTCTCGTGTGGCCCCTTGGAAAAATAATTGCCCACCCCTGATATAGGATCATTCTACTCGAAGGAAAGTGCCATCATTTTTCCTGCCCAGACATTCATTCAGGAAAACCATTTTTGGCAAATATTTCTACTGGTTCCCAACCTTTCTTTGACCAGGGACCACTCTCCAACATTAGTACCAAAAGGGTTACAAATCGGGTTTTGGTGAACCTTAGATTCGGGTTGGTTATTTGAGGTGCTGATTCAGAAAACTGCATTGGATAGACCACACCAGCTCTAGTTTCCGATACAGAACCTATGCCATCTAGTAGTCGCCATCTGCTTGCCCACAGAAAACCATATTCAACAATCTAGAGCTGATGTGGCCTATCCAGTGCAATTTTCTGAATCGGCACCCCAAATAACCCCAGGAACAGGCCTAACAATGAAGACACCAAGGCGCCCCCGCTTCCAGGCGCCACTCAGAGGGAGGAGGAGAAGCAGCAGTCAGGAGGCTTGTTGTCGCATCTTTTGTGGGGAGTCAGCTTTCCCCCTTCCAACCTCCCCATTACCTCGGCACTATAATAGGGTTTTTTGAGACCATTCGCTCTCGTTCCAACGATGTAGTAATGGTGAGGCCGCAGACCACATTTTACTCCTTGCGGACTGTTTGGAAACCTGTTTCCATGGCCCGTAGTTTGGAAACATACAGTAACACAGTTTCCCCAAACGTTCTGACCTGGAGAACTATGGTATCAATCAAATCATTTGGATGCAGGTCAACTGCGAATTGGGTTCAAAAAACCTAGGCGTACTTTCACTCTTTCAATTAAAGATATCCCAAGAAAGCCAAATTCAGAAGGGCCCGTGAATATCAGAAAAGGATGAAATGCCCTTTCACCTCAACCCTAATTCAGAGCGATATGCAGATAATTATTGGAATCCTTATCTCAGTGTTTCCCAACCTTTTTTAAGCAGCGGCACATTTTTGACATTTGCAAAATCCTGGGGCACACCACCAACCAAAATGACACAAAATGACACTCTAACACAGTGATATGTATAGTTGACATGTTTTTAAATGTATTTATACACTCAGTGTGAAACCTGGCCTGTTTCGATGAACACAACATAGATATCCTGGCAGGAATGGCAGAAAGACACAAACTTCCCACAGAGAACTCAAATAAGCAAGAGAAAATACTATAAGAGTTTGGTGGGCATTGACCTTGGGTTTTGGAGTTGTAGTTCAACTATATCCAGAGAGCACTGTGGACTCAAACAATGTTGGATCAGGACCAAACTTGGCATGAATACTCAATATGCCCAAATGTGAACACAGATGGAGTTTGGGGAAAATAGACATTTGGGAGTTACAGTTTATGGGATTTATGGTTTACACACTATCAAAGAGCATCCTGAACTCTTGCAACAATGGAATTGAACCAAACTTGGCATATTGAACTCTCATTGCCAACAGAAAGTACTGAAAGGGTTTGCTTGGGAATTGACCTTGAGTTTGGAAGTTGTAGTTCACCTACACCCAGAGAGCACTGTGGACTCAAATAATGTTATGTTGTGTTGTTGTTTGTTTTCTATCCAGAATCACATTGCTGGAAGGAGGCTCACCACTTTAAGGTCCCTAAAAGAGGCATGGGAAAACTTCGGCCCTCTGGCTGTTTTGGACTCCAACTCCCACCATTCCTAACAGCGTGAGGCCCTTTCCTGCTTAAGTGGCTGAGGGGGGAAAAGGAAAAGGGCCTGAGGCTGCTAGGAATGGTGGGAGTTGGAGTCCAAAACACCTGGAAGGTCCAAGTTTGCCCATGCCAGCTTTCGACAGAGACCTCTTCCTCCTCCCTTTCTTTTCGCCCTTTCTTCCCCCTCCTGCCGAACACTTACTTTTTCTTCTACACTGCCGCTTCTGCAGCCATTTTGATCCGAGGGGGCAGCGTGTGTTCAGGAGGGGAGGGGGAGGGAGGAAGACGTGACCCGTGCGGGCGCTACTGCGAGCAGAGCGAGGCTGGGAAGAAGGGAGCCCGAGTGGAGAGGAAAAAGTGTTCGGCAGGAGGGGGAAGAAAGGGGATTGGAGGTCCCAATTTCCCACGGCACACCTGATGATCGCTCACGGCACACTAGTGTCCCATGGCACACTGGTTGGGAAACACTGCCTTATCTGACCAAAATAGGTTTCCACTTGCTGTGGGTTCACAATTCCACCTGAAGGTGAAAGGGGTGAAAAAACAATGATTCTGCAGCTCACCTAAGGTCCGATTCCAGGTCCATGTGGTTTCTGTCTAGGTAAAAGGAATCTGGACCAGTTAGGCAAGGAATGAACTTCTCCAAATTTTCTTCCGGGTACAGCTGATTTAACTAGAAGAAGAAGAAGAAATTAGTTTTTAAACTGAAATAATACAAAAAGGATCAAGGGGGGGGACCATAAATATTCAGTGTCGCACACTAGGCCAGGAACACCTTTTTGCCCAACATCACACAGAGTCCAGTAGTAGCTAACTACAGTAGTTTATTTACAAAAGGCGTATACAAAAAGGAGAAAAAAGGAGTAGAAACTGTGCTATGAAATAGCCATAGTCCAAAAATATATAGATCAATAGTCCAAGATAGCACGGTACGTAAGTATGAAAACAGGAACTTTTCCAAGGCAAAACCTCTTTATTAGGAACCAAAGCAAACTTGAGAGCTAAACATGAACTTGATTTTATGGCAACGTTTTCTGCTCCGAAGAGCCCAGGAAAACATCACCTAACTGGAGATCAAACCTGACCACACAGGCACGAGATCATCTCTTCGGCCCCTGGGTTTCAAGGACGGCTTCTCACTGAATCTCTCTGACCTTCTAATTGACCTTTCCTTTGCTCTCTCTGAGCAGAGCGCTAGTCTCTTACCAGGGGGCAACTCCTCATCTTCTGAAGGCCAGGAGGGCCAATTCTCAAGAAAAACATCCTCTATCTCAGCGGTTTTCAAACTGGGGGTCGTTGGGCCATTATCGGGGGTCGCAAAGATGTCTTGGTTAGCCCCCGCCCCCTCCAAAATAGCTGGCGACCCACAGGGGGCAAGGCGGAGGGCTGTCCTCACGGCCCCGCTGTTTGGGCAGCCTTTCTGCCATGCCCCCATGCCATTCCCAGCTGGGAAATGCGAAGGGGGCAAGGCGAAGAGCTATCCTCACGGCCCAGCCATTTGGGCAGCCTTTCTGCCTCGCCCCCATGCCATTCCCAGCTGGGAAGAGCATGGGGGCAAGGCGAAGAGCTGTCCTCACGGCTCCGACATTTGGGCTGCCTTTCTGTCCCACCCCCGTGCCATTCCCAGCTGGGAAGAGCGGGGGGTCAAGGCGAAGAGCTGTCCTCACGGGCATGCCGTTTGGGCAGCCTTTCTGCCCCGCCCCCACGCCATTCCCAGCTGGGAAGAGCGTGGGGTCAGCGAAGAGCTGTCGTCATGGGCATGCCGTTTGGGCTGCCTTTCTGCCCCGCCCCCACGCCATTCCCAGCTGGGAAGAGCGTGGGGTCAAAGCGAAGAGCTGTCCTCACAGGCATGCCGTTTGGGCAGCCTTTCTGCCCCGCCCCGGTGCCATTCCCAGCTGGGAAATGCGAAGGGGGCAAGGCGAAGAGCTATCCTCACGGCCCAGCCATTTGGGCAGCCTTTCTGCCTCGCCCCACGCCATTCCCAGCTGGGAAGAACATGGGGGCAAGACTAAGAGCTGTCCTCACGGCTCCGACATTTGGGCTGCCTTTCTGTCCCACCCCCGTGCCATTCCCAGCTGGGAAGAGCGGGGGGTCAAGGCGAAGAGCTGTCCTCACGGGCCTGCCGTTTGGGCAGCCTTTCTGCCCCGCCCCCACGCCATTCCCAGCTGGGAAGAGCGTGGGGTCAAAGCGAAGAGCTGTCCTCACGGGCCTGCCGTTTGGGCTGCCTTTCTGCCCCGCCCCCACGCCATTCCCAGCTGGGAAGAGCGTGGGTCAAGGCGAAGAGCTGTCCTCACGGGCATGCCGTTTGGGCAGCCTTTCTGCCCCGCCCCGTGCCATTCCCAGCTGGGAAATGCGTGGGGTCAAGGCGAAGAGCTGTCCTCACGGGCCCGCCGTTTGGGCAGCCTTTCTGCCCCGCCCCCACGCCATTCCCAGCTGGGAAGAACATGGGGGCAAGACTAAGAGCTGTCCTCACGGCTCCGACATTTGGGCTGCCTTTCTGTCCCACCCCCGTGCCATTCCCAGCTGGGAAGAGCGTGGGGTCAAGGCGAAGAGCTGTCCTCACGGGCATGCCGTTTGGGCAGCCTTTCTGCCCCGCCCCCGTGCCATTCCTAGCTGGGAAGAGCACGGGGTCAAAGCGAAGAGCTGTCCTCACGGGCCTGCCGTTTGGGCTGCCTTTCTGCTCTGCCCCCGTGCCATTCCTAGCTGGGAAGAGCGTGGGGTCAAGGCGAAGAGCTGTCCTCACGGGCATGCCGTTTGGGCAGCCTTTCTGCCCCGCCCCCGTGCCATTCCTAGCTGGGAAGAGCGTGGGGTCAAGGCGAAGAGCTGTCCTCACGGGCATGCCGTTTGGGCAGCCTTTCTGCCCTGCCCCGTGCCATTCCGAGCTGGGAAGAGCGTGGGGTCAAGGCGAAGAGCTGTCCTCACGGGCATGCCGTTTGGGCAGCCTTTCTGCCCCGCCCCCGTGCCATTCCTAGCTGGGAAGAGCGTGGGGTCAAGGCGAAGAGCTGTCCTCACGGGCCTGCCGTTTGGGCAGCCTTTCTGCCCCGGCCCCGTGCCATTCCTAGCTGGGAAGAGCGTGGGGTCAAAGCGAAGAGCTGTCCTCACGGGCTGCCGGTTGGGCTGCTCTGCCCCCGTGCCATTCCTAGCTGGGAAGAGCGGGGTTTCTGCCCCGCCCCCGTGCCATTCCTAGCTGGGAAGAGCGGGGGGTCAAGGCGAAGAGCTGTCCTCACGGGCCTGCCGTTTGGGCTGCCTTTCTGCTCTGCCCCCGTGCCATTCCTAGCTGGGAAGAGCACGGGGTCAAGGCGAAAAGCTGCCCTCATGGCCCCGCCGTTTGGGCAGCCTTTCTGCTCTGCCCTGCTCTGCCCCCGTGCCATTCCTAGCTGGGAAGAGCGTGGGGTCAAAGCGAAGAGCTGTCCTCACGGGCCTGCCGTTTGGGCAGCCTTTCTGCCTCGCCTCCGTGCCATTCCTAGCTGGGAAGAGCGGGGGGTTGGGGAGCTGTCCTCACGGGCTGAGGAACTTCTGCCCCGTGCCATTCACGGCATGGGAAGAGCGGGGGGAGAACCACTGCTGTATGTCTTCTGCAGCTGTTTGGCCCTTTCTCTCTGCCCCGTGCCATTCCTAGCTGACGGGGTCAAAGCGAAGAGCTGTCCTCACGGGCTCTAGGCCCAGGGCTTGGGGCATTCCTAGAAAGGTTGAGAACCACTGCTGTATGTCTTCTGCAGCTGTTGGCCCTTCTCTATGATCTAGGCCCAGGGCTTGCATTCCTGTCCGTGTTTCAGCCTGATCACACACAGATTCCTTGAAAAACCCCTCATAGCTCTCATCCTCTGAGGCAGAATTCCCAGCACACCCTGCGTCTTGCCGCTGAACCCCAACACACAGACCTATACTGTTGGGAAATGCCCATGCCCCATCCAGTCCAACCCTTTTCTGCCATGCATGAAGGCACAAACCAAGCACTCTCTACAGATGACCACCCAGCCTTTGCTTAAAAGCCTCCAAAGAAGCCTCCACTACACTCCGAGGCAGTGAGTTCCACTGCTGAACAGCTCTTACGGTCTGGAAGTTCTTCCTAATGTTCAGGTGGGATCTCATCATTTATTTTAAAAACTTGCATATGCATGAAACATGAGTGGAATCCATTTCAAAACCTAAACCAACCTGCTTTTGAAACATTTAAACCATTTTCTTACCTTTGAAATGAATTCAGTGACTTCGGCGGAAGACTTTGTTACCAACGTCACTGAAGAATCGGACCATACTACCTAAAACAATAAAGAATAAGAACTTTAGTTCCTTACAGCAAAGCATATTTCAGGTTTTCAGAGTAAGTTTCAAGCTAGCATTGCATCTGTGAGGCCATTTAATCTTGTTTGCATATGTTGTTGGTTCTTTAGTAACAAATGTACTAAATAAATAAATAGAGGTATTTTCTGAAGGAGATGAAGGGACGGAAAAAAAGAATCTAAAAGGGTGGCTCTCCAAGCCCCCCAAAACACAAGCGTGTGTACCACACCCACCGTCCCTCAGGTCCCCAACTCCCAGTCAGTCCCAGAAAAAGAATCAGGGAAATAAAGGAAAATCAAAAAGATTCAACTGTGATGCCGAATAGGGGAGGAGCCGTAATCAGCTGTCACGTGGTCCTGTTTCGGATGGGAAGCCCTGATTGCCGTTACGGGCACCCAAACAAAACAAAGAAGCTGGATTGGCCGAAGGGAACAGCTAAAAACGGATCCAGGCTCAAGCCTATTGTATACTAATGCTTTTATGTCAAACCACTTTATGTCCCCTTTCAGGAGATAAAGCGGGGTATAAATATAATTATTATAGCTGAACCCGGCACGCGTTGCTGTGCCCTATTTAGGAGTGAGAAAGTATGAGTTTGTAGGGTTGGAGTTGATGTTACTTATGGTCTTGGTGGGTGTGTGCATGTGTATATATGTGCATGTATATGTGTGTAGGTATATATGTGTGTGCTTTTGTTTATATGTATATGTATGTATGTGTGTTTATGTATGTGTATATATGTATATATGTGTGTGAAAGGGGGAGGAATGACATTGGAAAGAGAGGGTGGAATGGGGAAGGGTGGTATTGGGAAGTGGAGGGAGAGGGGCTGGAGAATGGGGAAGTTTAGATTGGGGAGAGGAAGGAGGAATCTACAGAAAGGGAAGAGTGGGGTGGGAATGAGTGGCAGAGAAGTGTGTGTGTCTGTGGGGGTGGGTGAGTGAGACGGGAAGGTAGGAAGAGGTTTGCCCTGGCCAGGAGAGAGAAGCCTCCCTCTCCTTTCCCCATTCCTCAGCCCCGCACGGCGACTCCTGTTCCTGCGCCCTTCTTTGCCATGGAGCCGTGCGGTGCCTTCTGGGAACTGTAGTTCTGTGGCCATGGCCGCTTGGTCTCGTTCCCGGGCAGCGGAAGAGAGGCGGCGGAGGAGAGCGAGAAGGGGGCAGAAGAGCCGGACACGGCACTGTCGCCGGCCGTGTAATGGAGGCTCACCCTTCGGCCCCGCCTCCCTTTGGCTTCTGCTGGTGGGATCTGCTTCCCCGCTGTGTCCTCCGTCGCCAGATGTGGAGTGTCCGCTCGTGTTCGGCAGTGGTGTAGAGGCGGTGAAGGAGGTCTAGAAGGCTGCGGAAGAGGTGTGTGTGCGTGTTGTTGTTTATGTGGGGTAGTGGGTAGTCATGGAGGGGGGTTGTGGATTGTGTTTTGCTGGGATGTGTTTTGATTCTTGCGCATGCGTGGTTCTGTGATGTTTTGTTGGCGGCCATTTTGTGTGTGCGGTGTTTGCGCATGCGTAGTTATGTTGTGTTTTGGTGGATGTTTTGGGGTGTTGTGTGTTGTTTAGGGGTGTTTTCGTGGGTGGATGATGTACCTAGTGGTATGGATGATTGGCCCTGTGATTGTCGTGTGTGTGGGGAATGTAGTTTTGGCGTGCATTTGCCCCGTTGCACGACCACTTCCCTTTTATATATTATTATTATTATTATGGATTGTATGGATTGTCGATGTTGCAATCCCAGGTGACAGCAGAATTGACGAGAAGCAACTGGAAAAGCTGACACAATACGAGGATTTAAAGATCGAACTGCAAAGATTTTGGCACAAGCCTGTCAAAGGGGTCCCAGTGGGGATCGGCACACTGGGTGCAGTGCCTCAAGACCTTGGCCCGCACTTAAACACAATTGGCACTGACAAAATGACCACCTGCCCACTGCAAAAGGCCACCCTACTTGGATCTGCATGCATTATTTGCCGATACATCATACAGTCCTAGACCAGTGATTTTCAACCTTTTTTGAGCCGCGGCACATTTTTTACATTTACAAAATCCTGGGGCACACCACCAACCAAAATGACAGTAAATGACACTCTAACACAGTAATACATATAGTTAATATGTTTTTAAATGTATTTATACACTCAGTGTGAAACCTGGGCCTGTTTCGATGAACACAACATAGATCTCCTGGCAGGAATGGCAGAAAGACACACATGAAGGTCTTGCTCAACAGCTGTCAGTCTCTCTCTGTTTTTAGTTTTTATTGCAGTCAAGCTAGAGAAGCTCATCTCACACAGATATGTGGTTGAAAACGGGAGCAATGTCAAAATAGCTTTGTTGGCCAGAATGGGGAACTCCCTGGCAACAGATAACCAAAAACTGTCCACCACTCATATTAGGGCCTTCACCTGTGTCATAATTTTGTCCAGGGCCCTGTTCGGCATTTGCATTTTCCCGTCTCGAAAACTTCTCCATCACTGTCACTTGCTTGCCTTGCTGTGATCCCAAATTGCCACAGTCACTTGACGCGCAGCTGCAGCACTAACTCTAACTTTGTTTACTTAGCCGCGTCTGAGCCAATCCAAGATGGCACAACCATAGCACTCTCGCGTCACTTCTTAGGTGACGCGAGAGTGCTATGGTTCCATTTCTTAAAGGGACAGATGCACCTTATAGTTAATATATGAAGTTGGAAAATAATTTCCCACGGCACACCTGATGATCTCTCACGGCACACTGGTTGAAAATCACTGTCCTAGACACTTGGGAAGTGTCAGACGTGTGATCAAATACAAAAGCTATCTTGTTTGCTGTGTACTCATCTTGTTATGTATCGAATAATAACAACAACAACTAACGAAATGTAAACCATTTTAAAAAGTCACATTTGGAATTCATGGGAAAACGTATACTATAAAAAAGAGCATCTTTTCACATAACACTAGTTTCAATGACAACCAGACACACACATTTTTCCATCCCTGCGGATGTTGCCAAAAAGCACTCGTAAGTTTCAAAATACATTACGTAATTGAGGAATTTCCTCTTCCCGGTGCTTGCTCTTCCAAAATGAAGAAACAGGCCGTTTCTAGCTCCGCCTCAGACTTTGTTGATCACACACAGACACGCAACTTGTGGGTTATACATTTGCAGCCCCTCAAAGACTGCAATTCTTGCTTGGCCTTCTCCAGAACTTGGTCTCTTTTTCACCCTTCTAGAATGGAAAGTTCCTGCTACTGCAGGAGAACTTCTCCCGGAAAGCCAATGCGGCTTCAGAGCTAACAGGAGCACCACAGATATGGTTTTTGCCCTTAGACAACTGCAAGAGAAATGTGAAGAGCAGAACAAAGGACTCGATGTCACATTTGTCGAGCTCACCAAAGCCTTCGACACTGTGAGCAGAAAAGGTCTGTGGCAGATCCTGGAACGTCTAGGGTGTCCCCCCAAAATTCCTCAAAATGATTACCCTGTTACATGAGGGCCAGCGCGGTCAAGTCAGATACGGCGATGCTCTCTCGGAGCCCTTTCTCATAACTAAGGGAGTGAAACAAGGTTGTGTTCTCGCACTAACCCTCTTTACAATCTTCTCCAGCAGGATGCTCCAAAGGGCTATGGCAGACCTCGAGGAAGAATACGGCATATATATATATACGCTATCGTACTGATGGTAGCTTGTTCAACTTAAGCCCCCTGAGGGCTCGCACGAAGACTCTAAACTACTAGCTGCTTTTTGCTGATGATGCTGCCCTTGTTGCCCATTCAGAAGCAGCCCTGCAGCGCCTCACATCCTGCTTTGCAACAGCTGCAGAGCTGTTTGGGCTGGAAGTCAGCCTGAAGAAAACGGAAGTCCTCTACCAGCCCGCACCACAGGAAGAACACCACATTCCCAACGTCAGCAGAGGCGAATCTGTGCTTAAGTCCATTCAGCAGTTCACCTACCTGGGAAGCATCATCTCTTCAGACGCCAAGATTAACAAAGAGATAGATCACAGATTAGCAAAGGCATATGGTGCATTTAGAAGCCTTCACAAAAGAGTCTGGAGCAACAAGCACCTGAGGCAAAGCACCAAAATCAGTGTGTACAGAGCTATCGTACTGTCTATTCTCCTTTATGGATCTGAAACATGGGTCGCCTATCGCCAACACCTACGACTCCTCGAACGCTTTCATCAGCGCTGTCTTTGCACAATCCGAAATATACACTGGACCGACTATGTGACTAATGTTGCTGTCCTTGAGCAAGCAGGGATCACCAGCATTGAGGCCATGCTATTGAGAACACAGCTGCGCTGGGCAGGGCACGTCTCTAGGATGGAGGACCACCGCCTCCCAAAGATACTACTCTATGGTGAACTCGCCACGGGTCAGCGCAAGAGAGGCGCCCCCAAAAAGAGATATAAGGACTCCCTGAAACAACATCTCGGGCTCGGCCTGATTGATCACCAACAATGGTCCACCCTGGCCTCACATCGGGAGGTGTGGAGACGCACTATCCACAATGCTGTGGCCTCTTTCGAGAAGACACACCAAACGGGTCTCAAAGAGAAACGACAACGCAGAAAGAACCGCAACTTAGAAATGACATCAACCAAGGAGAGTTTCTGCTGTGCTTTCTGCAACCGAACTTGCCTATCTCAGATTGGCCTTTTTAGTCATCAACGCGCTTGTAAAAAGCGTGGGATGAGTCCTTCCTAAGAATCTTCGTTCGCGAAGTAATGCCAAGAGAGAGAGAGAATGGAAAGTGCGCGCTCTTTCTCCTTCTCTCTCTTTATTGCAACTCCCAGGAACTCACCTCAAAGGAATATTCAATGTTCCTATCATTCTTCTTGTGCGATAATCCAGCATTCAGCATTCCACTTTTTCCCATATTTTTTATCCAACATTTACTAGGAAAGTAGGGGATGGGGAGACAAGAGAAGGAAAAGGAGAAATTTGGAGAGAACAGATTTATTTATTTATTAATTATTCGCTTTTATATACTGCTCCTTCCTGCAGGCTCGGGGCGGTTTACATAAAACTATAAAACATACATAAAACCATTTAATTGCATAAAACACAAGGACATGGATAGAAATTATCAGGAGGCACTTAGATTGAAGGCCTGCTTAAAGAAGAGCGTCTTGCAGGCCTTCCGGAAAGGGGCCAACTCTGTAATAGCGCGAGCTCTATCTGCTAACCCGTTCCATAGAGTTGGCGCCACCACGGAGAAGGCTCTTTGTCTTGTTGTTGAAAGGTGGCAGGAACGGGCTGATCACCAGAAGGTTTTGTTCTTCTGATCGCAGTGATCTCGGGGGAACGTATGGGGTGAGGCGGTGCCCTAACCCTAACCCTAGACCAAGGGTGCCCACACTTTTTCAGCATGCGGGCTACTTATGATAAAACCAAGTCAGAAAAATCTACTGAGAGAGAAGCAGGGCGGAGCAGGAGCGGGGAATGTTGGGGCTTGGGGCTTGGCATGCAGATGGAGTCCAGGGCTCCGCCCCCTCTGGCTGGGATTTTAGCGCTTCCACAGCTTCTGCAGGCTAGAGGAGGGTAATGACAAGCCAGTGGTGGCATAGATAGCCACTACTGGCTTGGCATGCCCACGGCACACTCACACTGGTTGAAACACTGACCTAGACCAAGGGTGTGGTCGGGCTTATGCTAAAACCAAGTCAGAAAGCTGAGGAGGGGCGGGGCCTGGTGCGGCCTGGCTCCGCCCCCTCACCGCTCTGGCTACAGCACTTCCACAGCTTCTCCAGGCTAGAGGGGGGTATGCCAAGCCAGTAGTGGCATAGCTTTGCACTGCAACCTTCGCACTGCACTGCGTGTGGGGGTCAAAGCGAAGGGGGTGAGACCAAAGAGGGCCGCGTGATCCCTCCTAAATGGCCAATTGTTCACACCGGCCCCTTAAAGGGATTCACCGCACCCCAAATTCCCCTGAGCCTCCCACCGCCTCCGTGGATCGCCTCACCGCCCACCAGGGGGTGGTACCGCCTACTTTGAGAATCAGTGGTCTAGATCAGGGCTGTCCAACTGGTGGCCCGGGGTACAACTCCTGTAAATAAGGCCCCCAGCCCTTCCTGCAGCCCCTCTTTTTTAATGAAAATTAAAATAATAATTTTTTAAAAATTACCCACTTCCGGGTTCGAAAAGGAACCCTGGGATGTGGAGGGAAGCCACAACATCTAGGACAGGCTCTGCCGAGATCACGCCTGCATTGAGAGCGAAATCCCGTGTGGCTTCCGTAGTCTCGCGATACTCCTGTTGCCGAAATCTTGGCTACTTAATCCCTGCGGCCCACGCAGACGCGATTTTGACCTTCTCGGCTGCTGCCTCGGTCGGTCGTCGCCTCTGCTCGTGGTCCGGCTACTCCTGGATCCTGTGCGTTTGGGAAGGTAGGCTAACCTTTATGTTATTATTATGTAATTGCGTATGGATGCCCCTTATGTATTCCCTCCCTGCATTTCCCCTTAGTAAAAGATTATATTTGATTGTATGGATGCCTCTTATGAATTGTAAGTAAATTGGAGCCAGGGGAGGGGTGGGGGCAGAGCTGGGGCGGCAGCGGAGCCGGGGGCGGGGGGCAGACCCTTCGGCCCCCCAGGTCATCAGTGACCGGAATCCAGGCCCCTGGGCTGGTAGAAGTTGGACAGCCCTGGTCTAGATCCACCATTGGTTGGGTTAACAGTGCTCTACGGATGCAGGTGAAGTACAACTCCTGTAAATCATGGTGAATTCTCCCAAAACCTCTTGTTCAGTTGCAGATCAATTCCTCTCTTTGTCGTGTGCCACAGGAAAGGGTAGGAAAGGATTAAGGGAGAGGCAGTGGGCAGGGTCATGCAAATTACACACCAATGGAGAGGAAAAGGAACCCTGGGATGTGGAGGGAAAACAAAACATCTAGGACAGGGCTGCCCAGGAAGTCGATCGCGATCGGGACCGAAGGAGGTCAATCTCAGCCGGATGGGGTGCTTCTGCTTTGCGCGTACGCACCTTCCATGCTGCGCACCATCCATGTTTGCTTCCGGACAAGAGAGAAGCAGGGCGCTCCTCTCTCTCGCTGGCAGCAGAGGCTCCAGGGTTGCTTCCGGACAAGAGAGAGGCAGGCGGAGCGCGAGGCAGGGCCTCCGGAGGCCGTGCCCCCTCCCCGGCTTCAGCTCTACCAGCAGCTTCTCCAGCCTTGAGGACGGCAGGGCCAAGCCAGCCTTGTGCTAGCTATGCCACCACTGGCATGGCACTGCCATCCTCAAGCCTGGAGAAGCTGCTGGTAGAGCTGAAGCCAGAGGGGGCGGAGCCAGGCCATGCCAAGCCCCGCCCCCTCCTTCAGCTCTACCAGCAGCTGCCCCAGCCTTAAGGAGGGCAGGGCCAAGCCAGCCTTGTGCTACCTATGCCACCACTGGCTTGGCACTGCCATCCTCAAGCCTGGAGAAGCTGCTGGTAGAGCTGAAGCCAGAGGGGTGGAGCCAGACTGTGCCAAGCCCCGCCCCCTCCCTGGCTTCAGCTCTACCAGCAGCTTCTCCAGCCTTGAGGACGGCAGGGCCAAGCCAGCCTTGTGTTAGCTATGCCACCACTGGCTTGGCACTGCCATCCTCAAGCCTGGAGAAGCTGCTGGTAGAGCTGAAGCCAGAGGCGGGCGGAGCCCCCTCCCCCTCCTTCAGCTCTACCAGCAGCTGCTCCAGCCTTGAGGAGGGCAGGGCCAAGCCAGCCTTGTGCTAGCTATGCCACCACTGGCTTGGCACTGCCACCCTCAAGCCTGGAGAAGCTGCTGGTAGAGCTGAAGCCAGAAGGGGAGGAGCCAGGCTGTGCCAAGCCCCGCCCCCTCCCTGGCTTCAGCTCTACCAGCAGCTTCTCCAGCCTTGAGGAGGTAGGTAGATCTTTCTGACTTGGTTTTATGATAAGTAGCTTGCATGCTGAAAAAGTGTGGGCACCCCTGATCTAGGATGACCTTGTCCCCCACATAAAAGCCCTCACTTGGGTGGGGGGCAGGATGGTGTTTGTGGAGGACGCTGGCAGGGTTTGGGCTACAAGTTCGTGTAACCTGCAATGTCAGTGGAACGAGGGGCATGGGTGTCTTCTGCTCAGTGGGAACTATAGCTCTTTGTGGAGGCGGGAGTCTGTAAGTGGACACTTCTGCCATATACACATACACAAAGGGGGAAAGAAGGAAGGGTGAAAGGGTGGAAGGGAAGGGGAAAGAGGGAGGGAGGGAAGGAGTAAGAGGGAGGGAGGGAGGGAAGACGGAAAGAGAGAAGGGTAGGATGGTGAGAGAGAGGAGGGCCTGAGGAAAGAGCTCCCGGGCCTGGATTTCCTCATACCCGAGTTCCTAGAGTAGGCCTGGCCGGTAGGCTGTTAGGAATTTTGGGAGTTGTAGTCCAAAACACCTGGAGGGCCGAAGTTTGCCCAGGCCTGCCCTAGAGGGTCTCGACATCTTACAAAACAGCAGCAATGCAAGCAGGGCAACATAAAATATAACAAGCACGACAATAACCAATATATAAAAGTATATATTTGAATGTATATGCGTTTAAGTATTTTATTATATTATAATTTCTTAACAATTGACCCATCAGATACCATCTACCTCTTAAGCATGGTTTCCCTTTTCACAATCCCAGAGAGACGGTTCCACACCAAAACACAGGTGGAAACAGCAGCCACAATAGTAAAGGCTTCTGTGGTGAGTTCGATCACGGGTCCCTTGTTTATCTTTTTCATTGGACATAAATCCCAGCACGATCAAAAGGCAGCTGACAAAGTTTTATTGAGCTGCGTCTTAAGAGGAAAATGTCAGACAAGCAATAAAAATCTCCTTCATAATCTTCATACGGTTTTATGTTGTCCTGACGCCAATGAATGCAAATGCAGAAGATTCATGAATACCAAAACCACAGAGAGGCAAATCACAGCAATGCCCTGGCTCTGCTCTGGCAAGAATGGCTCAAAAGGTGAAGGAAGCAATACAATGGCTTCATGGGCTCCGGGTACATGATCTCCCTCAACCATGGAGTGCAATGCCCTATACATAATATGGTGGCCATGTGACTGTGAATAATAATAATAATAATACACTTTATTTATATTCCACTCTTCTCACCCCGAAAGGGACTCAGAGCGGATTACAGGTACACATACTTAGCAGACAATCCCTCGGCCCGCCCCCAGGCCCCGCCCCAACCCCAGGCCCCGCCCTCCCGTTTTCCATAAACACAACATATAGACGAACAGGGGCAAACTCTGGCCACCAGGGGGAGCCGACGCACTTATCTCTCAGCGTTCCCAGCGTCCCTTGTTGTTCCTTCCGCATTCCTCAGCGTTCCTGGAGTTCTTTAATGGCCTCATAATTCAGTCAAAATTTGCCTCCCCACTTAATGTGGTACCTTTATCTCCTACTTGACAGATGCAACTGTCTTTCGTGCTGTAAAGGTCGACAGCAGGCTACACTTAAAGGTCAAGCACCCACCTCGACCCGGGCAGGCCTTGAACTCATGACCTACTGGTCAGAGAGATCTTATGCAGCTGACACTTAGCCAGCTGCGCCACAATCCTGGTGTGAACATGCCAAAGTGGCCATGCGTACGTCACCATTTAATATTATGGGATGTGAGCACTAGACTAGCACTATCTCTTTCTAGTATCATAGAATCCTAGCATTGGAAGAGACCTCGTGGATCATCCAGTCCAACCCCATTCTGCCAAGAAGCAGGAAAATTGCATTTTAAAGCACCCCCGACAGATGGCCATCCAGCCTCTGCTTCAAAGCCTCCAAAGGAGGAGGCTCCCACCACACTCCAGGGCAGAGAACAGCTCTCTCTGTCAGAGTCAGGAAATTCTTCAGGTGGAATCTCCTTTCCTTTTGTTTGAAGCCATTGTACCATTGTGCCCTATTCTCCAGGGCAGTAGAAAACAAGCCTGCACCCTCCTCCCTAGGACTTCCCCTCACCTCTTGATCCATGGCCCTCATCGTGTCTCCTCTCAGACTTCTCCTCCACAGGCGAAACATGCCCAGGTCTTGAAGCCACTCCTCATAGAGCTTGTTCTCCAGATCCTTGATCCTTTGAGTCTCCCTCTTCCTCCGGCCACATTCTAGCTTCTCTCCCTTCAAATGTGGTGCCCAGAACTGGACACAGTGTGATTGAAGGTAAAGCGGTCTAACCAAGACAGAATAGCTGGGGAGCATGACTTCCCTGGATGTACGCACTAGACTCCTGTTAATGCAGGCCAAAATCCCATTGGCTTTTTTTTTTTTTGCCAAGGACTCCTTGAAAACAACACCTCAGGCTCGGCCAGATTGATCACCAACAATGGTCCACCCTGGCCTCACATCGGGAGGCATGGAGACGCATTATCCACAATGCTGCGGCCTCTTCCAAGAAGTCACGGCGAACGTGTCTCGAAGAGAAACGACAACGCAGAAAGAATCGCAACCTGGAAACAACATCACCCAAGGAGACTTTCTGCTGTGCTTTCTGCAACCGGACTTCCCTATCTCGGATTGGCCTTTTTAGTCATCAACGTGCTTGTAGAAAGCGTGGGATGAGTCCTTCCGGAATCGTTTGCGAAGAAAAGCCAAGAAGATTCTGTAAATGTCTGACACAGAGTAGTCAAAGAGGACTAGACATTATTATTATTACTACTACCGTGTTTCCCCGAAAGTATGACACCCCCGATTGTAAGACGTATCGGGGGTGTCAGGGGGGTTGGCTAATGTAAGCCGTACCCGAAAATAAGACGTACCCCGGCCGCCGCCGCGTCACTCGGTCCCGCCTCCTCCTCGGTCCGGCTCCTCCGCCTCCTCCTCCTCCGCCCGCGCCGCCTCCCTCCGCCTCCGCCGCTCGCCCGCCGCCGCCTGCCTCCTCCGCCGCCTCCTACCTCCGCCGCCCGCCACCGCCTGCCTCCTCCTCCTCCGCCGACAGCGGCCGCTGCGGCTGCGCCGGGCGCGCTCCGGACCTTCTGCCCATGCGCGAATGTCTGCGCATGGGCAGAAGGTACTGAGCGCGTCTGGCGCTGGCGCGCTGACGCTAGTGCGCTGATGCTAGCGCGCTGGGAGCACTTTCGGTACCTTCTGCCCATGCGCAGACATTCGCGCATGGGCAGAAGGCCTGAGCGCGCCCAGCGCAGCCGCGCCTGGCGCAGGGCGTGGGGCCGCTGGCGGCGGCAGAGGAGGCAGGCGGCGGAGGAGGCAGGCGGCGCGGGCGGAGGCGGCGGAGGAGGCGGGACCGAGGAGGAGGCGGGACCGAGTGACGCGGCGGCCAAGGGAAGGCTTACTGAATACGGCAGGTACCGTCGGCTAATGTAAGCCGTACCCGAAAGTAAGCCATAGTGGGGATTTTGGGGGTCAAAAGAAAGTAAGACGCTGTCTTACTTTCGGGGAAACACGGTACTACTACTACTCCTACTACTACTATTTCTCTCTCTCTTTTAGCACCCATTTGTACGAGTCTTAAATTCACCAGAATCTCTGTATGTTTGTTTCACAGATATTATTTCTTGTCTCATAGCTGCCCCCGTTTTGAGATTCATGGCCTGTTTTTTTCACAAGGAAACGTGGTTCTGGCTTCAATTAAAGAGATGTCCCCTGATCAGCACAAGAGCTAAGCAAAAAAAAGGGGAAATGGGATGTCAGGCTGCAAATGCCTCTGCAATGGCTTGATGTGGCACATTTTATTTGTAACGTGACGCCAGCTTTTATGTTGTTTTCATCACAATTTTTTTAAAAAACCTGCAAAGCCTATGCAGAGCTGCTACGTTTCTAGTCTCCCAAATCTTCAAACACCAAGATGGCAAAAGGCAGCAGACGAGCCTTCAAAGGAAACTCTTTCCACACTCATTAGTCATCCTGGCAATCACCGCTTTCCACCACTGGATGCAGAAAAAACACAAACATCTGCTCCCGGTTTCGATTCAAAAGGTGGTTATCGAGCTTGGCATGGCTTTGATTTCGCTTTATTTGAGTGTTTTGAATTTCAAAATAGGCTGAGATCTTTTTTCAGAAATCATATCCCATACTGTGTTTACTGAAATTAAGATACGGCCAGATATGAAAGCCTTGGCAGACTTTTGTATTCAAAGTAAATAGAAGCATAGTCAAACAAGAAGAAACAATGTGGTTATATGTGCTCCATCTCCCAAACATCTGTACCATGTATGTATGTATGTATGTATGTATGTATGTGTAGGTTGACAGAAGCTGGGGCTAACAGTGGGAGCCCACTCCACTCCCCAGATTCGAACCAGCGACCTTTTAGTCAGCAAGTTCAGCAGCTCTGCGCCACTGGGGGCTCCATGCTCATACTTTATAGAAGCACTAGCTGTACCCGGCACGCGTTGCTGTGCCCTATTCAGGAGATGAAAGTTTGTGTACGTAAGGGTTTGAAATGATGTGACTTACGTTCTTAGATGTGTCGTTGTGGGTTTTTGTGATGGGTGGGATGTAGAAGTGTCATGGTTGTCATGTTGTGGGGGTGGTATTTGTCAAGTGGAGGATTTGTGGTGTGTGTTTGGGATGGTGGTTGCAGAAGAGTGTGTGGTGTTGAGTGTGTAGGTTGTTGTTGTGAGTGTGTAGTGGTAGTGTGTTGTGGATATACGGTGTGTATGTGGGGTGTATTGTTTGGTTGTACTGTGTTTTTTTCTTTTTAGCAGTGTTATGTAGGCGTTGTGTGTGTGTCTGTTGTGTTGTGGGTCTGTAGAGGTAAGTATCGCGAGTTGTTTGGTTGTAATGTTGTGGGTTTGGTCGTTGTTAAGTGAGTGTATGTTGTTGTGGGTGTGTTTGGTTGGGCCGAAGGGAGCGGCAAGGCGGCAGAAGCGACCCCGTTCCTTCTGTCTTCACCCTGTGCCATTCGGAGGGTAGTAGAGGAGAGGACAGTGCCCCCTACGCCTCCTCCTTCTTGACCCTCCGTCCTCCGGAGGGCAGCCTCAGCGGTGGGGAAGACTCGCTCCCCCAGGGGAGTGCAGTGGCGGGCGGGAGCCCGGTGCCGGCGCTGCTTTGTGGCGGGCGCCATCTTTTATGGCGTCACTTCTGGCCAGGAGGTGGGCGTGACTTCCGGTTGCTAGTGTTTGGGTGGCAGTTGCCGGTTTTTTGGGGGTCGTATTTAGGGGTCTTGCGAGGTATGTAGGTCGGGGTTTTTGTGCTCCGTATGTACCTCGTGGTATGTGGGAATGTGTTTGGTGGTTGTTGTGGTTCTGGGGGTCCTAGTTTTCCTGCCTATACCCGACATCACACGACCATTCCTTTTTTATATATATAGATATAAGAAAAACTGAAGTCAATTGCTGAAGTTCTGCAGAAAAAAAATGAATAAGAAACATACCACCAGGGCTCTGATGAGCCCTGTTGTCAATGGTTCCGTCTCAGCAACACCTGACCCACTGAATCAATGGAAATCATGTAAGCGACGAGTTAGTCAGTTCCACAGAATCAACTAGTTTACTCTATTTGGAGTTAACAACCAAATGTTGGCACAGACACTTTTAAAAGTAGGATTGCGAACATGTCAAATTCTGCCTGGATTACCAGATGTAACACAGGACTAAAAAGTAAACAATGTAAGAAAGATCTAAAATAAGCATGGGCAAACTTTGGGCTCTCCTCCAGGTGTTTTGGACTTCAACTCCCACCATTCCTAACAGCCTCAGGCCCCTTCCTCCCCCCCCCCAGCCAAAACACCTGGAGGAAGGCCAAAGGACATGATGGCTAGTGTAGCATCTGCTGCAGTTAAACCTCTGGAAAATTATATTAATGCTAAAATGATCCAGTCTTGCTTATTTATTTATTTAAAACTTTTCTACCCCGGCCTTCTCACCTCCGAAGAGGGACTCAGACCGGCAAATAGCAAGTATTCAATGCTAACATTTAAAACCTAAAAGCATCATAAATTTACAATAAAATTATCAAATACAATACAATAAATACATTTTAAAAGCCTTTCGCCAAAGTAAAATCAAGTCCAACTTAATCCATTTATTTGGTCCGTATCAAGTGGTTGGCGACTTTAGTCACTTCGCGATCTCCTTCATTCTGCAAAGGCCTTATTGCACAGCAAGGTTTTCACCCGTTTTCTAAAAGTCAGGAGGGAGGGGGCGAATCTAATTTCATTTGGGAGGGAATGCCACAGCCGGGGGGCACCACAGAAAAGGCCCTGTCCCTCGTCCCCACCAGATGCGCCTGCGAAGTTGGTGGGACCGAGAGCAGGGCCTCTCCAGACGATCTTAGCCCTCCTGACGGTTGATAGGGGAGAATACCTTCCGACAGGTAAACTGGGCCGGAACCGTACAGGGTTTTGTAGGTCAACACCAGCACTTTGAATTGTGCTCGGATGCTAATTGGCAGCCAGTGGAGCTGGCACAACAAGGGAGTTGTGCGCTTCCTGTACCTCGCTCCCGTTAGTAGTCTGGCTGCTGCGCGCTGGACTAATTGCAGCTTCCGGGCAGTCTTCAGAGGCAACCCCACGTAGAGAGCGTTGCAGTAGTCTATTCGGGATGTAACCAGAGCGTGGACCACCGTGACCAAGTCTGACTTCCCAAGATACGGGCGCAGTTGGCGCACAAGCCTGAGCTGTGCAAAAGCTCCCCTGGCTAACGCCGAGACCTGGGGTTCCAGGCTCAGCTATGAGTCCAGGATCATTCCCAGACTGCGAACCTGCGCTTTCAGGGGGAGTGTAACCCCGTCAAGCACAGGCTGTAACCCTATACCCTGTTCGGCCTTACGACTGACCAGGAGTACCTCTGTCTTGTCTGGATTTAGCCCTTAAGACATCAACCTGGTCATGAATGGAAAGAATGGTGAGCTAGACAAGCGTTTGGTCTGATCCAGCATGACTGCTGGGTTCTTCATTAAGAGCACTTCAAAGAAAGGATGGCAGAAGTCTTGGTAGTCTTGCTTTGTAAGGAAGTACAGGCATCACTGGCACTGAAAATAGAGCTGAGTTCCAAGCAGACTTTCCAAAAAGGAAGCATCACTCACAACTGAGTGTTCCTTTTCACGGGAACATTGCCGCATTCAAAGAACTACTCCGCCACTTCAAGCTCGACACAGGCTCACGCATGGGTTTCTTACCAGCTGGGGACCGTCTAAACCACCATTAAAAAAAAAATCTGGTTTCGGTCACAAGCACAAAGTTTCTAATCATATAAGCATGGAAACAATAGGATATTTTTGGCTAACTGTACCTTTCTAAACATGAGATCTTAATTTCCTGTTAACGTCCCAGGAGACAAAAACATAAACACCAAAGCCTGAGATGTTTACAAATCACCCAAACATGAACAATGAATATTATCTGTTTTCAAAATACATTATTATTATTATTATTAAGTTTATTTATATCCCACCTTTTCTCTCCACAAGGAGACACAGGGAAACTTAAGCTTCTCCTAAGGCAGTGTTTTTCAACCACCAACCAAAATGACACAAAATGACACTCTAACACAGTAATACATATAGTTAATATGTTTTTAAATGTATTTATACACTCAGTGTGAAACCTGGGCCTGTTTCGATGAACACAACATAGATATCCTGGCAGGAATGGTAGAAAGACACACAAAACAACACTCTAACACAGTAATACATCTAGTTAATATGTTTTTAAATGTATTTATACACTCAGTGTGAAACCTGGACCTGTTTCAATTAACACAACATAGATATCCCGCCTTGTGTGCTTCGGCCATAGTCACCTTGGTGCTTCGGACTGGGTCACTATCATCACCACCCAATGCTTCAAGGCCGCTGCTCACCTGGGTTTCCCTCAGGCAGGCAGGCAGGGAAGTGCAAGGGGCAGGCCGCTCCCTTCCGAAGCCGAGAGGCAGGCCGGGAAGGAAGGAAGGAAGGAAGGAAGGAAGGAAGGAAGGAAGGAAGAAGGCCTGAGAGCAGGAGAGGCCGAGGCAGAGCCCAGGCCAGGAGAGAAAGAAGGGAGGAGGCCCCGGAGCCGCCTCGGCCCCAAAGCCCGAAGGAATCCTGAGCCAGAAGGGGAAAACAGGCGGTTGAGAGGAAAACAAAGCCCAACGCTCCTCTCCGGAAGCTCTCCGCCTCCTCCGGAATTGACCTCACAGGGAAAGGCGCCGCCCGGCCCCTCCCCTCCTCAGCCTCCAACCAACCGCTTCTCCAGGAAGCCGAGGCCCCACCCCCTCCTCTCCCTCAGGACTTCCGCCCTGAACAAAAATGGCGGTGCCGGGCGGGAGACCCTTAGAGAGGCGGGGCTTGTTTCTTGGGCGGCGTTGATTGGCCCTGCAGGCGCCCCAGAGAGAGAGAGAGAGAGACGGAGAGAGAGAGAGAGAGGCAGGCTGCCCAGATGACTCCTGGCGGGGTGGTCGGTTCTTCCACGGCACACCTGATGATCGCTCACGGGACACTAGTGTGCTGCGGCACAGTGGTTGGGAAACACTGTCCTAAGGTGAGGCTTGAAAAACATTCTCTTTTTGCTAATGATTTTATTTATTATTTATTTATTTATTTGTCACGTTTCTATACCGCCCGTCTCAGCCCGAAGGCGACTCGGGACGGTTTACACAGGCAGTCTCTGCCCTCAATATAACACAGCAACAAGACAAACCCTTCTCCCCCAAAACATAACACATATTTAACAATTAAAAACATACAATTGCAGCCTCAGCGTCATGTTGAAATCAGTTTCAACCTTTTCTTTAGCACTAAGTTCTTTGAGGCAGAAGTATCCACTTTCCTCTGAACCTAATTTAAGGATGGATAGTTAGAACCCTCAGCTATAAAATCCCAGGATTCACAGGATATGCCTGTGGCAGTTAATGTGGTAGCATCCTGCTGAATTCCAGGGCCAGAGAAGCAAATGGCAAAAATAGAAGAACGGCCTGCCTCAGGGGAGCATACGCTCTCCATCAATGCTTAACGTTTACACAAATGATCACTCACTGCCAGAAGGGACTGAGAATTTCATCTATGCTGATGATCATGCCATCACCACCCAAGCAGAGAGCTTTGAAATGGCTGAACAGAAGCTCTCTGAAGCTCTCTAGGTGCTCTTACTGCCTTTTACAGGGAAAACCAGCCGATTCCTACCCCATCTAAAATGCAGATGTGTGCTTTTCACCTTAAGAACAGACAAGCACCTCAAGCGCTGGGGATGACCTGGGAAGGAATCCGACAGGAGAACTGCAGCACACCCAAATACCGGGGAGTCACTCTGGACCAGGGGTGGGCAATTATTTTTTCCAAGGGCCACACGAGAGCCAAAAAATATTATGGAGGGCCGCACCTAAAGGCGGAACTACATTATAATCTATATTATTTATTTATTTACTATATGCCAGGCTGCCCAACCGACGGCCTGCGGGGCGTATGCGGCCCCCAGCCCCTTCCCTGCGGCCCCCTAAGCTTTTTAATAAAAAATAAAAATAGGATTTTAAAAAAAAACTGGAAAAAAAATCCCCCAAAAAAGTGCGCATGCGCGCGGTTTTGCCCGCTTTGGGAGGGCGGGGGAAGCCCCCCGTGGCTCCTCCCTCTCTCCCAAAGCGTCACGCCAGTCTCGGAAACTTCCGAGGCTGTTGTGATGCTTTGGGCGAGGGGGCGGAGCCGCGGAAGCCTCCTCGCGGCTTCGCCCTCTCCCCCAAAGCGTCACAACAGCTGTTGTGATGCTTTGGGCAAGGGGGCGGAGCCATGGAAGGCTCCCCGTGGCTCCTCCTTCTCTCCCAAAGCGTCACAACCGCCCGCTTCCAAGTCTATTGTGATGCTTTGGGAGAGGGGGCGGAGCTGCATGGCCGGGGGCGTGACCGAGTGGCCCCCAGGTGATCACTCACCAGAAGTCCGGCCCTTGGGCTGGCAGAAGTTGGACAGCCCTGCTATATATTACACATCATTAATATTAACATATTAATATATCAAGAAATATTCATATACTATTAGTATTAATATCATAATTATTATATTATAGTGTATATATAGACATTATAATATATTGAAATTATAATATAATATAACATGATATTATATTATTTATTATATTATTTATTATAATAATAAAATTAATATACAATAATAATAAAAACCACTAAAATAAAATTACATTAAATACAAGAAGACAAGGTGTGAACCAAGATGAAGGCTGACATCCTCAAGAGAGGAAGGATCTCAAGATCGATGGCCCAATGGCCCCAGCGCAGAAGATGGCAAAGCGGACCCAGCCGCCACCGCAGCAGAGGAGAACAGAACTGCAGGCCATTGGAGGCTGTAGGCCTCCGTCCGCTCTCGCCCCCAGCCGTTCCCCAACTGATCGTCCTGCGGGGCCAAGAGGAAGGGGTCGCCGAGTGCTCCCGCTGCAGGCCCGAATCGCCTCCAGGAATGGGAGGCACTCCAAAGCCGCCGCTCCTCCGGCCTGTCTGCCAACACAGGCCCCACAGAGCCCACGATCGGATGGTGGCAGCGGCACCCCTTCCTCTTGGCCTCGCCCCCGACGCCCTTCTCCCGGGCCGGACAGAACCGGCTGCCGGGCCGGATACGGGCCGTGGGCCATAGGTTGCCCACCCCTGCTCTGGACCATGCTCTGACCTACAAAAGGCACTGCTTGACTATCAAGCAAAAAGTGGGTGCTAGAAACAATATCCTACGAAAGTTGACTGGCACAACCTGGAGATCACAACCAGATACAGTGAAGACATCTGGCCTTGTGCTTTGCTACTCTGCCGTTTAGGACACATATCACCATGCTAAAACTGTGATAATGTGGCATGAGACAGAATGTCTACACCCAACACTACTGGAGAAATTATACTATTTAGCCGATATTGCACCGCCTGACATCCATCAGGAAGTAGTAGCCAATCATGAAAGGACCAAGGCAGTGACATCTCCAACTCATACCCTGATCGGATATTAGCCAGCATGCCAATGTCTTCAATCAAGAAACAGCTCCCTTAGATCTATATAGATACTCTCAGGAACACCTCAGCAAGAGAGAGTCCAAAAGTGGCAGGCTAAAACCCGGAACCTCAATCAGTGGCTGAGACCGGAAGAGAGACTCCCTCCTGGGCACACAGAAGACTGGGCGACAACTCCTATTAGCAAAGACACCATGGCCCTGGAGGGAGGGCCCAAGTTGGTCCATGCCTGGCCTATGCCTGCACTATACTGTATAGCAGCGTTTCTCAACCTGGGGGGTCACGAGGGGGTTTCAGAGGGGTCACCAAAGACTATCAGTAAACATATATTTCTGATGGTCTTAGGAACCCCTTTGGCAGAGAAGGCTGGAGATCCCTCCGCCTGTCCTTCTCTTCCTTTTCGGAAACAGACGGTGAATCCTCCCACCAAAAGCCTTCCTGGGCTGTGATTGGCTGGCCTTTCAGCCAAGGGGAGGGCTGTTTCTGAGATTCCAAGGGCGGGGAGGGGAGAGAAGGCATGCTTGGCACATGGCAGCGTGCTACACATGTGCGGGCGAGGGAGGGAGAGCGTGTGAGACTGGCGGGAGGCCAGGCCAGGATTACCCATAAGGCCAACCTAGGCCATGGCCTAGTGGTGCAAGCCGAGAAGGGCGCAGATCACGGACCAAAAAAAAAAAAGTTGAAACAAATAAAAATGTATCGCACATGGAGCTGAGGAAGGAAGGATGCCGGAGTTCCTCCTTTTCGGCGGCGCCCCTGCCCCTTACTGAATACCAGCTCCTGCCTCTGCTATTGTTGCCCAAACGGCGTATGCGCAGGGGCTCTCGACACTGACGTCGACAGGAGGAACAATTAACTCCCTCGATGCCGACAGCATCCACTTGCTGGCTCCTTCAGTGCAAGTACAGAAAACTCCATTGCGCAGTCTGCGCATGCCCTAACACCATGAAAGATGGTATTCCTCCTCCAAAACAAGGAGGAGACTCCTCCTTACTGGAGAGAGAAGCGCAACTGCCGGCTACGGCACATGCGCAAACCCCAGTACAGGAGAGAAGCCCAACACGACAAGCCCCGGTATCGGGGAGAAGCGCAGCATCGGTACAGCTGCTGACTACAACGCATGCGCAATCCCTGATACCGGGTAGGAGCCAAGTGCCTCAAGCCCTGGCATCGGGGAGGAGGCTCCCCATGCCTGCATCCATAGTGCCTGCCGAGAGGGAAACGCCTGTGGCGGACCTAGTGGGGCCACACCGGGAGAGCTGGATGCGGGGCTCTAAGGGGGACAAGCGGATGAAAGGATGGGGGGGGGGGGTGCGGTAGATGTTGGCTTAAAGGGGGCGTAATTCCAAAGTGTGGCCTAGGGCGCAAAAAGGTGTTAATCCGAGCCTGAGGGAGGCTTGTGCCAGCTAGTCCCTTCAAGGCATGGGGGTTGTATGGGAAGTTTGGCCAAATTCTATCGTTGGTGGAGTTTCGAATGTTCTTTGATTATAGGCAAACTATAAATCCCAGCAACTACAACTCCCAAATGTCAAGGTCTGTTTTCCACAAACTCCACCAGTGTTCACATTTGGGCATATTGAGTATATTCATGCCAAGTTTGGTCCAGAACCATCATTGTTTGAGTCCACAGTGTTCTCTGGATGCAGGTGAACTACAACTCCAAAACTTGAAGTCAATGCTCACCAAACCCAGTATTTTCGGTTGGTCATGGGAGTTCTGTGTGCCAAGTTTGGTTCAATTCCATCATGGATGGTATACAGTGCTGCCTTGAGCACATAACAGCATCTTTAATTGCTCGACTGAGTTTTCTACCGCGTGACCTCTGCAGTTTTGAATCATTAAATAGCACAACCCAGGAACCTTTAGACTTAAAGCTTTACTTAACGCTCAGGATGCAGAAGATACAATATTCTTCTAACACATATTAACTTATTACACAAAGTGCCTTGAGGACAGTTAGGGCAATTAGGGCCAGAAGGAATTCCACCTGAAATGAGTTGCACTCAGGAAAGTGGAGAGAGGGGCCCTGCGATCCGATGACTCTGAGGAGCAGAAATTTAATTTCAAGAGTGCCAAACCCTTCGGCGTTCCTGCCTGAGACATGAGGGCTGTGTATATATGTGAGGGGAAGTCATAGGCGGGAGGAGGAGGAGGGAGCAGGTTTGTTTTCTGCTGCCCTGGAGACTAGGACGCAATGGAGCAAGCCCGGGTCGGAGTGAGCTTCCAGCCAATTGTGCAGCTTGTTGTCGACCTTTGCAACACGAAAGACAGTTGCATCTGTCAAGTAGGAAATTTACGTACCACCTATGTGTGGGGAGGTTAATTTAACAAAAATTTACGAGGCTATAAAAAATCTCCAACAAAAGCATGTTGGGAATGTGGAAAGTACTTCATCAGTGTCGCAGATGGACAGTGAAGCGACAGCTCCCCTGGTGGCCAGAAGTTGGAATGTTAAATAGCCTCTGACTGTCTGTCTATATGTGTTGTGTATCTATGGCATTGAATGTTTGCCATGTATGTGTACATTGCAACCCGCCCTGAGTCCCCTGCGGGGTGAGAAGGGAAGAATATAAATACTGTAAATCTATCTATGTATATAATAAAAGTCAGTGTTTGTGGTGGTGCGGAGGATGGGAGCTGAGGAGGAATATGTGCCAGCATTTCGATTGGTTGCCACTGTGGGACACTGATTGGCCAGCCTCATAACTCCGACACTCTAAGGCAGTGTTTCCCAACCAGTGTGCCGTGGCACACTAGTGTGCCGTGAGCGATCATCAGGTGTGCCGTGGGAAATTGGAAACTCCAATACCCTTTCTTCCCCCTCCTGCCGATCACTTTTTCTTCTCTACTCGGGCTCCCTTATTCCCAGCCTCGCTCTGCTTGCTTTGCCTTGCTTTGCTCACGGCGCCACTTCTGTGGGAGGGGGGAGGAAGACGTGACCCGTGCGGGCGCTACTGCGCAAACTCGCCCCACGTCTTCCTCCCTCCCCTCCACAGTACTCTCTGGATATAGGTGAACTATAACTCCAAAACTCAAGGTCAATGCCCATCAAACTCTTATAGTATTTTCTCTTGGTTATGGGAGTTCTGTGTGGGGAGTTTGATTTCATTCCATCATTGGTGGAGTTCAGAATGCTCTTTGATTGCGGGTGAACTATAACTCCCAGCTGTTGAGCAAGACCTTTGTGTGTGTGTCTTTCTGCCATTCCTGCCAGGATATCTATGTTGTGTTCATCGAAACAGGCCCAGGTTTCACACTGAGTGTATAAATACATTGTAAAACATATTAACTGTATGTATCACTGTGTTAGAGTGTCATTTTGTGTCATTTTGGTTGGTGGTGTGCCCCAGGATTTTGTAAATGTAAAAAATGTGCCGCGGCTCAAAAAAGGTTGAAAAACACTGCTCTAAGGCACCAGATTATTTGCATAAAGGACTCAGATTGGCCAGCCTCAGAATTCCAACAATCTAAGGCACCAGACAGAGGGCATTGGTTGCCACTGAGGAACTATTTGCATAAAGGACTCTGATTGGCCAGCAAAACAGAATGCAACTGAATGCTTGAGTAAGCCAAATGACAGTTTTTTCCCGTTGGAAATGGAATGTTCATTTTCTGGGAGGTGCGGAGGTACCAAGGAATATGTGACAGAGTTTCAATAGGTTACCACTGTGGGATTATTTGCATAAAAGGCTCTGACTGGCCAGCCTCAGAACTCCAACATTCTACAGCCCCAGACAGAGGGGATTGGTTGCCACTGAAATGGTATTTGCATAAAGGTCTCCGATTGGCCATCCACATTCCAACATTCTAAGGTGACTCAGAGGGAAAAGGAAAGGCCTCAGGCAGGCAGTCACTGAGCCCACAGCAATGACGGATCAGGACCAAACTTGGCACACAGGGGCCCAATAACCCACTTCACAACACGACCCTCACCCAATGACCAATACAGGCCAAAATTAGCACACAGAGCCCCCTTGACCCACTCTAATAGGAACCAACCTTGGCACACAATGCCTTTCTCGAATAACCTGGGCACCGCCGGGTCCCCAAGCTAGTAAATAAATAAATGAGGAAGAACTTTCTCACAGTGAGAGAGAGCTGTTCAGCACTGGATCTCTCTCTCTCTCTCTCTCTCTCTCTCTCTCTCTCTCTCTCTGCCCCGGAGTGTGGTGGAGGCTCCTTCTTTGGTGGCTTTTAAGCAGAGCCTGGATGCCCATCTGTCGAGGGCACTTTGAATGCAATTTCCCTGCTTCTTGGCCGAATGGGGTTGGACGGGATGGCCCACCAGGCCTCTTCCAGCTCTAGGATTCTACGATTCTACAGCTCAGCTCCTTTTATTGTCTACAGAAAGAACTGGAAATAATTCTTTCATATGTCTCCAAAATCAGTCGCCAGAAGTTTAAAAATGGACGGAGAACTTCCCATACAATCAAAACAAAGTATGGCTTCAAGGACCGAAGGAGTCGTGAAGTCAGCATCTTAGTCAACCACAAACCCCTCTCAATAAGTATTCCAGAACTTCTAATATATTAAGGGTTATGAGGGGGGGGGGAGTGCTGTTTAAAAGGGGAATGATTCATCTCTGGGACAGGAAACGAAAAACCAGATGAATATTATTCTTAACCAAAACAGCTGAATGCAACATACTATGTTCGGACACTGGAAGCCAAACGCACAAGGTTTCTTCCTGATGACTTCCCTGGGTAATGGCTGCTGCCAGGGACTTTCAGCAGAAGGATGAGTCTGCTTTGCTTGAAGCAGCCATTGAAATTATATGTCAACAAAGCCGTTGATTTTACAGCACTAACAAAGAAGCTTTTAGGCCGTCCAAATTACTGCCAAGCAAGGGAGCAAAATACTAGTCTTTGGAAAATACTGTTCCTTCACATGCTTTGTCTTGTAGGTAGAACAGTAGCAACGAACAATAATTCTATGCAGAGTAACAACTAAACACGCACAAATGGTCATGAGAGCATGCAAACAATAAAGACGATATCAAAAATTCAAATGCATTCAATCATTGGCAATAACGTATCAATTGAAATAATAATTTATACAAACCGCATGTGATACATTGGTGAAACCCTCCCCACATGAAATAATATAATGCAGGCAAATGCCGAGGCGAACCCGGGAACAGAAAAGTAAACACAGCAGAGCTCAAGCGGGGTGCCTGATGCGCACCCGTCCCACTCTGAAATAGGCTCGAAATGAAAAAATAATGCACAGTTCACCAAAGTCCCGGGGAACACCTAACCCCGAACGGGTCAGGGTGAAGGGAGAAGAGTGTCAATAATCCAATTCGGAGCCAAGGTGGACGCTCGGAGGGTTAGGTGTTCCCCGGGACTTTGGTGAACTGTGCATTATTTTTCATTTCGAGCCTATTTCAGAGTGGGACTGGTGCGCATCAGGCACCCCGCTTGAGCTGTGCTGTGTTTACTTTCTGTTCCCGGGTTCGCTTCGGCATTTGCCTGCATTATATTATTTCATGTGGGGAGGGTTTCACCAATGTATCACATGCGGTTTGTATAAATTATTATATATAAGTGATACATTATTGCCAATGATTGAATACATTTGAATTTTTGATATCGTCTTTATTGTTTGCATGCTCTCTTGACCATTTGTGCATGTTTTGTAGGTAGAACACGCAAGGAAACATGGAAATGATGTAAACAGAATTTAAAAATTCGGGTACTTGAGTTGATATTACAGGACTAAGCAATTGTCCTGTATTCTATCTATGACACTTTGGTTATCCGTATTTTAGCATTCAATATTTTTGTGTGTTTGTGTAAGTCAGTGTTTTCCAACCTTTCTTGAGCCGCGGCACATTTTTTACATTTACAATATCCTGGGGCATACCACCAACCAAAATGACACAAATGACACTCTAACACAGTCATACATATAGTTAATATGTTTTTAAATGTATTTATACACTCAGTGTGAAACTTGGCCTGTTTCGATGAACACAACATAGATATCCTGGCAGGAATAGCAGAAAGACACAAACTTCCCACACAGAACTCCCATAACCAAGAGAAAATACTATAAGAGTTTGGTGGGCATTATTGACCTTGAGTTTTGGAGTTGTAGTTCATCTATATCCAGAGAGCACTGTGGACTGAAACAATGTTGGATCAGGACCAAACTTGGCATGAATACTCAATATGCCCAAATGTGAACACAGATGGAGTTTGGGGAAAATAGACCTTGACATTTGGGAGTTATGGTTTCTGGGATTTATAGTTAACACACAATCAAAGAGCATCCTGAACTCTTGCAACAATGGAATTGAACTAAACTTGGTATTGGAGGTTCCCATTTCCCACGGCACACTTGATGATCGCTCACGTCACAGTAGTGTGCCATGGCACACTGGTTGGGAAACACTGATTTACATTACGATTCATAAAAGTAGTAAAGTGACAGATATGAAGTAGCAATGAAAATAATGTTATGGTTGAGGGGTCACCACCATATGAGGAACTGTATTAAGGGGTCGCAGCATTATTTATTTATTTAGTAGCTGAACCCGGCACGCGCTGCTGTGCCCTATTTAGGAGATGTGAGGAAGTCTGGGTATGTATGGGTTGGTAGTGATGTGACTATGTGTTTTGTGTGTGTTTTTATGTGTCTGTTTGGGTGTATATATGTGTTATATATGTGTTAATTTTTCTGTGTTTATGTGTGTATATATGTGTGTGTGTGTACGTGTATGTATATCTGTTTGTGTATGTATGTTTGTGTGTATGTGTTTGTGTGTGTATATATGTGTAGGTGGGTATGTATATGTTTATGTATATGTTTATATATGTGTGGGTATGTATATGTTTATATATGTGTTTGTGTTTATGTGTGTATATATGTGTGTGTATATATGTGTATGTGTGTATATTTGTGTTTGTATTTATTTGTGTGTATATATATATGCTTGTGTGTATGTGTGTGTGTATATATGTGTGTGTGTATATTTGTATGTGTATATATATATGTGTGTGTGCCGTTGGGGGGGGGGATGCGATGGGGGCCCCTGGGTAGGAGGTTGTTTGTTGCGTGGTGTTTCTCCCTTCGGCCTCGTCTTCCGGGAGTGGCAGGGAGGTGGGGGCGTTCCCTTTTGCTCGCCACTTCCCTGCTTGCCGAAGGGGACCTTCCGTGGCGCCTTCTCCTCTGTGGTCCTTGGCCTTGGGTTTCGGCAGCTGCCATCCTGGGCTGTGTCCAGAACCGGGATGGCAGTCGCCGAGGAAGCTCCGGCTTCCCAGTGAGGACGCGGAGCCTTCGGAGAGGTGTAGGCTTGTCCAGTCGTCTCCTCCGCCGTTTCCAGGCGCCTTCTCCGCGCTGGCATCGTCCTCTGGCTTTCCTCAGCGGCTGCCATCCTGGCCTGGGTTCAGATCCGGATGGCAGTCGCCGAGAAAGGGCAAGGACGCTGCGGAGAAGGTGGCCAGTGGCGCCTTCTCCGCCGCGCGCCAGCGGCTGCCATCCTGGCTTGGAGAGCGGATGGCCTGGTAGCAGCGGAGGTGGGCATGGCGTCGGTGGCCGGCGCGGAGGTGGGGTAATGTCTTGGGGCGTGGAGGTGGGGTGGGGTGGGAGGGAGCAGGAGGGGCGGGGCCAAGGGGAGGTGGGGTGGGAGGGTGTGTTGGAGGAGGAGGAGGGGCGGGGCGTTGCCGCGGCCGCCGCCGTTTGCCGTTTGTGCATGCGTGGAAAGGTTGTTTTTCGGGGGTCTTTTAGAGGGTGGAGGGTTGTGTTTCGGGGTGTTTTTGTGGGCCCTATAGGGACCTCGGGGTATGGGTCAGTGGCCTGGCGATTTTCGTGGGTCTTGGACATGTAGTTTTCGCGCCTATATGCCGGGTACCACGACCACTCTCTTTTTATAGATATAGATTTATTTATTATTTCAGGTTCTATATCGCTCCTGCCCTTAGGCTCGAGGCGGTTCAGGTTGAGAAGCAGTGGTGTGGAGAGTGGCAAAATGACTTGCTTAGCTATCTAGGAGTGGAAGAAGTGCCAGTTGCCCGTCTCCCCTACAGAGAACAGTAGTTCTTCCCGAGTCCTTTATAATTAGATCTTAGGACAAGCATCATTTTGGTTTTGGTATCAACAAGCAAAAGGAAAAACGCGCATGAGAGAAAACGCAGCGCTGCCGGCCCCTCTCCCTTGTGTTATGCTTCTCAGGAAAGGCCATTGATTTACAGCATTACCTCACTGCATGGAGTGTATCCATTTCATGGGTCTATCATGCCTATGCTATTTTTAACAATAACTTGGGGGCCCGCACTGATGAAATTACATCATTTACATACACAGCTGAAAGAACGTGGTGTAAATCGCAGGCATGGCTGAAGAGTATCCCTAGGTGACTCTCGTGAACAGTTTAGGAATATGTGGAATGGAAGTTGGACCGTTTTGATGAGTGATTCATGCATTTGCAGGAGTGATAATCTAAGTGTTTTGATTTGCGTGGAGTGCTTTCAAGACTTAAGCTACTGGAATTTATTTTACTGGTTTTAGGGAAGAGGTTCCATGCAATAATCCCTCGGTTCCCTCCAATTACCGTCCTGTTTCGAATTTGTCGTTTCTGGGCAAGGTGACTGAGAGGGCGGCAATGGAGCAGCTACAGACTTTCCAGCCGGTTTAGACCCCTTCCAGTCCGGCTTCCGTACGGGGCATGGGACGGAGACGGTTCTGGTCTCCATCACAGATCGGCTACGTTGCCAGCTTGATCAAGGTGGATCGGCACTGCTTGTGTTATTGGATCTCACAGCAGCGTTTGATACAGTCGATTATGAGCTTTTGACGCACCGCCTTGCCGTGGCTGGAGTGAGGGGGGCAGCTCTTAATTGGCTGTCCTCATTTCTCCACAATTGGAAGCAGCTAGTGCAAAGGGGTGGACTGGTTTCCGGGGGATCCCCCCTATCTTGTGGGGTCCCTCAGGGAGCCATTCTCTCTCCCTTGTTATTTAACATCTACATGCGGCCACTCGCTCAACTCAGTGTTTTTCAACCTTTTTTGAGCCACGGCACATTTTTTACATTGACAAAATCCTGGGGCACACCACCAATCAAAATGACACAAAATGACACTCTAACACAGTAATACATATAGCTAATATGTTTTTAAATGTATTTATACACTCAGTGTGAAACCTGGACCTGTTTCGATGAACACAAAATAGATATCCTGGCAGGAATGGCAGAAAGACACACACAAAGGTCTTGCTCAACAGCTGGGAGTTATAGTTCACCCGCAATCAAAGAGCATTCCGAACTCCACCAATTTATTTATTTATTTATTTCGTTCGGCTTCCATGCCGCCACTCCCGGCAGGCTCAGGGCGGCTCACAACACCGAGAAACACAACAAAGAGCAGCAACAAATTATTCCAATGATGGAATGGAATCGAACTTCCCACACAGAACTCCCATAACCAAGAGAAAATACTATAAGAGTTTGGTGGGCATTGACCTTGAGTTTTGGAGTTGTAGTTCACCTATATCCAGAGAGCACTGTGGAGGGGAGGGAGGAAGACGTGGGGTGAGTCTGCGCAGTAGCGCCAGCACGGGTCACGTCTTCCTCCCCCCTCCTGCAGAAGCGGCAGTGTGAGCAAAGTGAGGCAAAGCGAGCAGAGCGAGGCTGGGAAGAAGGGAGGCCGAGTGGAGAAGAAAAAGTGTTCGGCAGGAGGGGAAGAAAGGGTATTGGAGGTTCCCATTTCCCACGGCACACCTGATGATCGCTCACGGCACACTAATGTGCCACGGCACACTGGTTGGGAAACACTGGCTCAACTGGTAAGTAGCTTTGGGCTTGAGTGCCATCAGTACGCTCCGTACTCCGTACCCAACAATTTCCATCTGTGCCTTGTAGCCGTTACTGGATGGCTGTGAGCCAGCAGGTTGAAGGTGAATCCGGCGAAGACGGAGATCCTCTGGCTGGGCCGCTCGCGCAATGGGGAAATCCAACTGCCGACCCTGGATGGCGAGGCACTACGCCCGTCATCATCAGTAAAAATCCTGGGTGTCCAATTGGACCCTCTGCTGTCAATGGAGACCCAAATCTCCAATGTCAGCAAAATCGCATTCTTCCACCTGTGACAGGCGAAGCGTCTGGCTCCCTATCTGTCCCGGAGTGACCTAGCCACGGTAATCCAGGCCACAGTCATCTCAAAACTTGACTACTGTAACGCTCTTTACATTGGCTTACCCTTGACCGTGATCCGGAAACTTAAGCTAGTGCATAATGCTGCAGCCCAATTGCTCGCGGGGAGCCTGCGAGCTGCCGCAGAACACCAATACTGCAATCGAATACCGGATCACTTTCAAGGTGTTAGTGCTTACTTTCAAGGCCTTGTATGGTCTGGGGCCAGTGTTCCTGCAGGATCACCTGATTCCATATAACCCTCCGAGGTCATTACGTTCAGAAGACCAGAATCTTCTAGATATTCCCGGTGTGACGTCTTTCCATCTGACTTCGACTAGACGAAGGGCATTCTCCATCATCGCCCCGATACTGTGGAACGCGCTGCCACCAGAGACGTGGGCTCTGTGAAATTTGGTCACCTTCCGCAGAGCTTGCAGGACATATTTGTTCAGGCAAGCCTTCGAATCCTTGTAAATTTACTCTGTGTTTTATCTGCTATCTGTATCTTCATAAATTGTATTGTAAACCGCCCCAAGCCCCTGGGATTGGCGGTGTATAAATCCAATAAATAAATAAATAAATAATGAAGCCAAACATTTTTATATGGAAACTAGCTGAACCCGGCACGCGTTGCTGTGCCCTATGTAGTAGATGTGAGGAAGTCTGAGTCTGTAAGTGTTTGAAATGATGTATGTGTGTTGTGTGTGTATATATGTGTATACTTGTGTGTGTGTGTGTGTTTGTGTTTTTGTTTGGGGGTATGTGTGTGTGTATATATTTGTGTTTGTGTATGTATTTGTATGTATATATATGTGTGTGTTTATATGTGTATGTGTGTATGTATATATTTGTGTGTGTGTTTGTATGTATGTGTGGTTTTTGTGTATGTGTGTAGATATGTGTGCTTATATGTGTGTATGTGTTTTTATTGGTGTTTATGTGTATGTGTAGTTGTATATGTGATTGTATGTCTTTGTGTATGTATTTTTGTTTGTATGTGTGTGTATATGTGTATGTGTGTGTATATGGGTATGTGTGTGTATTTGTGTGTTTTTGCGTTGTTTTGTTTAGGAGTTGTTAGGGTTTTCTTTGTGTTATGGGTTTGGTAAGCTTGCCTGCCTCTGTGATGGTCGTCTCTTCTGCTCCCTGTTCGTCTGTCTTTGCCACGTCCTTGTCGAAGGGGGGCCCGATGGGGGACCTTTGGTAGGAGGGCAGTTGCGGAGGGGGTGCGGTGTTGCTTGTTGAGGGGCCTGTTCCGGGAGCGTGCCTGGCTCTCTCTGTGGTTAGGGTGTACTTCCGTGTTGTCTCTGGTAAGTGGGAAGGAGGGCGGAGAGTGGGCAGTGCGGTGTGTTCTGGGAAATGTAGTTCCTTGTTGGTGGTTGCTGTATTCGTCGTTTCTGTGTTGTTTTTGGATGTGGGTTGCGTGGTCGGTGTGTTGGTCGGCTCCTCTGGCTCCTCCGCCGTCTTCTAGCCGCCTATGGACCCGACCCGCACGGGCGATGCCGGGATAAAGGCGGCGACGGAGGCTCCTGCGCGTCCCGGGTCCGGGACCCGCAGGGAGGCAGGGGAGGAGGCCGAGGAGATGGCGGAGGAGGTGGCCAGGACGCTGGGCGCGCAACCCAAGTCCAATGACTGTTGAGAGACGGCGGGAAAAGTAGGCGGCAGGAAGGAACTACATTTCCCAGAAGACCCCGCATGTCTTGGTCGTCTTCTGCGCTGCCTGCTCGGCCTCCTGCGCTGCCTTCCTGCGTGTCCCGGACCCGGGATGTGCTGGAGGCGCCGTGGTCCGGCCGTGGCGTTTTTCTTAGCCGTTTTGAACCCGGGCCATGTCGGTTGCCTCCTTGGTTTTGTTGGAAGCGGCGGAGGAGGGGGGTATGGCGTCGGCCGTGCTGATCGTGTTCGGAAGTGGCGTAGAGGCGGCGAAGGAGATCGAGATGGCTGCGGGGTAGTGGGCAGGTATGGAGGGGGCTTGTGGATTGGGGCTTGCTGGGATGTGTTTTGATGTTGCGCATGCTCTGTATTATAGTATATATATAAACATAATATATTGAAATTATAATATATCTTATAACATTATATTATATTATTTATTATATTATTTTATTATTGTTATAAAATTATTATACAATAATAATAAAAACCACTAAAATAAAATAATGCTTCCTTATAGTCCCCTTCTCTAGGGGATTTTTATGCAGAGGCCAGGCAGGGGAGGGGGCTTGATAGAATCAGGGGCTTGCTGGGATGTGTTTTGATATTGCCCACCCCTGCTCTGCACTGTGATGTTTTGATGGCGGCCATTTTGTGTGTTCGGGTTTTTGCGCATGCGTAGTAATGTTGTTTTTTGGGGGATGTTTTGGGGGTGTTGTGTGTTGTTTCGGGGTGTTTTCGTGGGTGGAGTATGGGTGGGTATGGATGAGTGGCCCTGTGTTTTTCGTGTATGTGGGAAATGTAGTTTTTGCGTGCATTTGCCTCGTTGCACGACCACTTCCTTTTTATATATATAGATATATTAACTGCACAGTTAGCCTTAGGTGTTTTGACTCAGCATCCCAATTCTCAACTACTACCTTCTTTCCATTGCCAATGTCACATTGTCAGAGCTTCCCCTCCCTCAACAATGGAGGTGCCATGGATGCTATATTCTAAATATAGATTTCCTATATTTGGAAAGTCTATATTTACCTAGCAGATTGTCAACTGATCACTGAGCCCTTGTTGACCATATTTTGTTCAGAGGGCGCATGTATACTTCTTCATAGAATCCTAGAGTTGGGGTTTCTGCCAAGAAGCAGGAAAATCGCATTCAAAGCACCCCCGGCAGATGGACATCCAGCCTCTGTTTAAAAGCCACCCAAAAAGGAGCCTCCACCACACTCTGGGGCAGAGAGTTCCACTGCTGAACAGCTCTCTCACACCGTTTTGGCCAATCATTTCTTTAATCTGATAATCTTTGAGTCCCCCGGTGGCACAGTGGGTTAAATCCTTGTGTCGGCAGGACTGCTGACTGATAGGTCAGCGGTTCAAATCCGGGAGAGCAGGTTGAACTCCCTCTGTCAGCTCCAGCACCCCATGCGGGGACATGAGACAAGCCTCCCACAAGGTTGGTAAACATCAAATATCTCGGCAGACGGTCACTTCTGTCACACCAGAAGCGACTTGCAGTTTCTCAGGTCATGCCTTACTCTCACCAGTGTTTCCCAATCAGTGTGCTGGTGCTCCAACTCCGATTCGGCGACCTGAGGCAGCTGATCGCCGTGGCGACCTGGAAGACTTGATCGACTTCCGGGTTGCCACGGCAATCAGCCGCCTCAGATCGCCGACTGCTCCCCCTGCAGGCCCGGATCGCCTCCAGGGATGGCAGGCACTCCATAGCAGGGCGATCGGCTGGGGAACGGCAGGGGGCGAGAGCGGGCGGAGGCCTGCAGCCTCCGATCGCCTGCTGCTCTGCTCTCCTCTGCTGCTGCGGCGGCGGCTGGGTCCGCTTTGCCATCCTCTGGGTTGGGTCCATTGGGTCAGTCCATCTTGGTTCGCACCTTGTCTTCTTGAATTTAATTTAATTTTAGTGGTTTTTATTATTATTTTATAATAATGTTATTATAACAATATATAGATAATATAATATGTTATATTATATTATAATTTCAATATATTATAATGTCTATATATCTATATATATAAAGGAAGAGTCGTCATCGAATGACCGTCCTAGGCAGAGAAACCTTACAAGGCAGAGACACCAAATTTGGCAACAAAATAGGCCTCAGGCAAGGAAGGTTTCTAGCAAAAAAACGTTCCCCCTCAAAACAACGATTAAGGTCCCGGTGAAAAACTACATTTCCCAGCATCCAAGTTAGGGAGGTGGGTTTTTGTGTTATGACTGTACCGGTCTGGGGGAATGTGTGTCGTCTAGTTTGGCCGTGCGAAACCCATTGGCCAACATCAGTTACCACAGTAACGGTGGCCAAAGCCAGCCAAGGCTAGATTAGAATGCTGAGTGATTTCAGTTTAGACAGTTGGTGTTTGAGGGTTAAACTGTCAAGGCCAAGATCTAGGATAGAGACAAATAGGGCACCAGGGACACAGGCACCACTGACAAACACATACCCCCAGAATAACACAAAAGTAATGCCTATACACAACACAATACGCACATAACACAACCTTGCGTCTACTGCTCAACCCATTTGTATGCCATTCCTTCCTTCCACACAGGCATAAGCTGACCCAAAAGACAAGCCATGCCTCCTAAAAAGAACAGCATCGGACAACACACTCGCAACGCTACATACATCACACACAAAAGGGCAGAACAAACGCCAGAACAGAAAGACACTGCACTACACTAGCTTTTGCCATCACCATAAACAAGTCTCAAGGACAAACACTACACATCTGTGGCATAGACCAGGGCTGTCCAACTTCTACCGTACCTGTGGCCGGAATTCCGGTTACTGATGACCTGGGGGGCCGAAGGGTCTGCCTCCGCCCCCTCCGCCCCCGGCTCCACCCCTGCCCCGCCCCCAGCTCTGCCCCCTTCCCGGCTCCGCCCTCTCCGGCTCCGCCCCCTCCCCGGCTCCGCCATCTCCCCGCCTTGGAGGTGTCTGTGGAGGACACCGGGGCTTTGACTTGGAGATAGAGATGAACACCAAAATCCCAGTCTCAAATCCCAGTCCCTGCTTTGAACTGGATTATATTGCAGTGTGGACTCAGGGGCCTTCACACAGCCATATAACTCAGAATATCCAGGCAGGAAACCCCACAAAACCTGCTTTGAACTGGATTATATTGCAGTGTGGACTCAGGGCCCTTCCACACAGCCATATAACCCAGAATACCTGCTTTGAACTGGATTATCGGAGTCCACACTCATATAATCTGGTTTAAAGTAAATAACATGGGATTTTATTCAGATGTGTGGAAAGGAAGTCAAATAAGAAGCCAGGGCCCTTCCACACAGGCCTATAACCCTGAATGATAAGGCATAATATTCATTCTGCCTCTGCTAATAATAATAATAACAACAACAACAGGTTCCTGTAGGAGTAGGAGACCAATCTCCTTCTGCCAAGGGCCAGCATTCCTCACAGATGGCCATTCACAATGGGTTCCTAGAATAGGAGACCTCCAAGGGCCATCCAGTCCAATCTCCTTCTGCCATAAGGGGAAAACACAATTAAAGCATTCCTCACAGATGACCATTCAGCCTCTGATGATGATGATGATAATATTAATTACAATGGGTTCCTAGAATAGGAGACCTCCAAGGGCCATCCAGTCCTACCTCCTTCTGCCATAAGGGGAAAATACAATCAAAGCATTCCTCAGCCATGTTGAATCAAACCTAAACTCTCATGAGAGCAACAGAAAGTACTGAACCTTGAGATTGGGAGTTGTAGTTCTCCTCCATCCAGAGAGCACTGTGGACTCAAATAATGATGGATCAGGACCAAACTTGGCAGGAATCCTCATAAGAGGAGGAAGCCGGAAAGGGAATGGATGAGCACCCCCCCCCCGGTGCGCTCTGAACTCGGCCCCGCCCCTTTTTTGCTCTGGTCACGCCCCCTCTCGCTTGGTGCACTCTCTCTCTCTCCTTCCCTCTTTTGTTCAGGTGGTGGAAGGGGGAAGGAATGAAAGGGGGAAAGAGAGAGAGGAGGAGGGAGGGAGAGAGAGGGGGGAGGGAGGGAACTAGGAGGAGGAGGAAGGGAGCCTGCTTCTCCTCCCCGCCCCACCCCTCACCCCGCGCCAAAAAAAAGAAATAAAAAATATTCAAAAAAATATTCAAAAAATATTTTTTTAAAATTTTTAATCTTAAAAAGCAGATTTCTTGAAGGAGGGTAGGGGGCCGTGGGGAAGGGGATGGGGGGGCGTATACGGCCCGTGGGCCGCCACTTGGACAGCCCTGGCATAGACCTTGACACAGAATGCTTCTCCCACAGACAACTCTACGTAGCATGCTCCAGAGTTGGGAAACCACAGAACCTCTACATCAACACAGCAGACGGAAAGACAAAAAACATTGTATATCCACAAGCTCTGCAGAACGCCAGCAACACCACACACCGACAACTCCCCAGAACTTCAACATCCCACCCACCAGAACAACCCACAACGACACAGCCATGACCCCACCAAGACCATAAGTAACATCAATTCCAACCCTTACATACTCAAGACTTTCTCGCATCTCCTAAATAGGGCACAGCAACGCGTGCTGGGTACAGCTAGTACTTTATAGAAGCATATAAGTAAAACTGAAGTCAATTGCTGAAGTTCTGCAGAAAAAAAATAAATAAGAAACATATCACCAGGGCTCTGATGAGCCCTGTTGTCAATGGTTCCGTCTCAGCAACACCTGACCCACTGAATCAATGGAAATTACAGCTAGCATACTATAATATAATAATTATGATATTAATACTAATAATATATGAGTATTTCTTGATATATTAATATGTTAATATTAATGATCTGTAATACATAGTAAATAAATACATTATGTAGATTAGAACGTAGTTCCACGTTCAGGTGCGGCCCTCCATAATATTTTTTAGCTCTCGTGTGGCCCCTTGGAAAAAATAATTGCCCACCCCTGTGTTACACTGACCATCATAGTCCTAAAACAGATCCCATCCTCTCTATTCCACATGCTTAACTGTACAATAGCCTTTACCTTATCCACACAAACCCAAAAGTACTCAAACAGAAGTATTGTTTGTCATAAGCAACATACCTACCGTGTTTCCCCGAAAGTAAGACAGCGTCTTACTTTCTTTTGACCCCCAAAATCCCCACTACGGCTTACTTTCGGGGTACGTCTTATATTGGGCGACGGTACCCGAAAGTAAGACTAAAGTAAGACTTACCGCTGGGCGGCATGGCGTGGCTTCCTGGCTGAGCGACGAGAGGCTCCCAGAGGGGCTCAAAAGGCCCGGAATCCTCCTCCTCTTCCTTCCAGCGGCGCCTTCCATCCTCCTCCTCTTCCTCCCAGCGGCGCCTTTCCCTCTCGCCGGTTCCGCCCCCCCCTCCCTTCAGTGAAGGGAGGAGGGGCGGAGCCGCCGCCGGCGAGAAGGGAGAAGGCGCCGGCGGAAGTCCCGCCCGCACGGCGGCTCAGGCGTCTTTTCCTCGCCGCCGCCCGCCGCCTCGCGCCCAACGCGAGCCGGGCGGCGGCGAAAGCGCCTGAGTCGCGCTGGGGCGGGACTTCCGCCGGCGCCTTCTCCCGGTTCCGGCCCCTCCTCAGCCGCCCCTCTTCCCTTCCCGCAACAGAGCCTGCAGGGAAACCGATCGATCTCCCTGCAGGCTCCTCTGCGGGGAAGGGAAGAGGGGCGCAAGAGGGCTCCCCTTTGCGCCTGTCTTCCCTTCCCCGCAACGGAGGCTGCAGGGAAACCGATCGATCTCCCTGCAGCCTCTCGTCGCCCAGCCAGGAAGCCACGCCATGCCGCCCGCAGTACGTCTTACTTTCGGGTACGGCTTATATAAGCCGACCCCCTTTGACACCCCGATACGTCTTACAATCGGGGTGTCATACTTTCGGGAAACACGTATGTACGCACATTAAAAGTAGGCATCATTCATGGGAGCCACTAAAATTTAGCCATAAGTAGAACTAGTCAGAGCTCAGACTCCACATTTTGTAATTAATTATTGATTTTCAATGTTTTAGTGGGCCCTGTTCTAGGACAAAGGTGGGGTATAAATAAAACAAAAAGTATTGCTTAACTTGACTTAAGTGATGTTATTAGACCAGGCCTGGCAAACTTTGGCCCTCCAGGTGTTTTTGGGCTCCACTCCACAATTCCTAACAGCCGATAGGCTGTTAGGAATTGTGGGAGTTGGAGTCCAAAACACCTGGAGGGCCAAAGTTTGCCCAGGCCTGCGTTAAACCCTTGAATGCAATTTCCTTTACAGGCAATATGGGGAAAATGCAGTAAATAAACACGTGGTAATAAAACAATTTAGTGTCTACTTAGAATTTTTATATGTTTTCCAATGCATGTCTTACTGTTGTCTATGTAACGCTCAATGCAATGCCTACCCCGTTCTTTTTAACACATCCTGAAGTAGGTCATACAAGTATTTCTTGGTCAAAACACACTGGGCTATTTATTGCGTAACGCCTTTTCTCACACATGCTGAAACTCAGTCCCTTTTTTCACATCAGAGTCTTTCCGCCTGGCCAGATGTGAACATTCCTCTTCATTACCCTGATGTATTTTCAACTCACTGTACTCAACATCTGTCGTACTGAATGAGTCGTAACCTCAAACATACTTTACGTGTTCCCTCTTCCACTGTACCATATCTGGCTCTAGTCTTCTCATTCCAAAGCAGTGGTTCCTAACCTGTGGTCCATCAACCACCAGTGGCCCACACTCGGCATTACTTCGCAAACGAAGATTCTTAGGAAGGACTCACCCCATGCTTTTTACAAGCGCGTTTATGACTAAAAAGGCCAATCTGAGATAGGCAAGTTCGGATGCAGAAAGCACAGCAGAAAGCCTCATTGGGTGATGTTGTTTCCAGGTTGCGGTTCTTTCTGCATTGTCGTTTCTCTTCGAGACCTATTCGGCGTGTCTTCTCGAAAGAGGCCGCAGCATTGTGGATAGTGAGTCTCCACGCCTCCCGGTGTGAGGCCAAGGTGGACCATTGTTGGTGATCAATCTGGCCGAGCTGAGATGTTGTTTCAGGGAGTCCTTATATCTCTTTTTAGGGGCACCTCTCTTGCGCTGACCCGTGGCTAGTTCACCATAGAGTGGTATCTTTGGGAGGCGGTGGTCCTCCATCCTAGAGACGTGCCCTGCCCAGTGCAGCTGTGTTCTCAATAGCATGGCCTCAATGCTGGTGATCCCTGTTTGCTCAAGGACAGCGACATTAGTCACATAGTCGGTCCAGTGTACATTTAGGATTGTGCGAAGACAGCGCTGATGAAAGCGTTCGAGGAGTCGTAGGTGTTGTTGATAGGTGATCCATGTTTCAGATCCATAAAGGAGCATAGACAGTACGATAGCTCTGTACACACTGATTTCGGTGCTTTGCCTCAGGTGCTTTTGTTCCAGACTCTTTTGTGAAGCCTTCCGAATGCACTCTATGCCTTTGCTAATCTGTGATCTCTCTCTTGATCAATCTTGGCGTCTGAAGAGATGATGCTGAATGGACTTAAGCACAGATGTGCCTATGCTGATGTGGGGATTATGGTGTTCTTCCTGTGATGCGGGCTGGTAGAGGACTTCGCTTTTCTTCAGGCTGGCTTCCAGCCCAAACAGCTCTGCAGCTGTTGCAAAGCAGGATGTGAGGCGCTGCAGGGCTGCTTCTGAATGGGCGACAAGGGCAGCATCGTTGGCACAAAGCAGCTCACGGACTAGATAGTTTAGAGTCTTAGTGCGAGCCCTCAGGCGGCTTAAGTTGAACAAGCTGCCATCAGTACGATAGCGTATATATATATACCGTCTTCTTCTTGTAGGTCTGCCGTAGCCCTTTGGAGCATCATGCTGAAGAAGATTGTAAATAGGGTTGGTGCAAGAACACAACCTTGTTTCACTCCATTAGTTATTATCTGGCTCTAGTCTTCTCATTCCAAAGCAGTGGTTCCCAGCACACCAAAAAACCAAACCGAATCTAAAGTTGACCAAAAAATGATTCATAACCTTTTTGATACCACTTTGGTCCCTGGTCAAAGTGGTCCTTGGTCAAGTAGTAACTGCTCATAAAAAGGTTGGGAACCACTACTCTAAGGCTTAAACACCAGGAATGCAACAGATTTCATGAGATTTATGGGTGGAGGCTCCATACAATGACATCTGATAATAATATAATAATAATAAATAAAAAACCAAGTATGGATCGTTGATATTGTACAGACCACTGTGCCTCAACCAAGAACAATACAGACCAAACTTGGCACACAGTGCCCCTATGACCCAGTCTCCATCCTTCTACAGTTTAGAGGAGGGCGGACCATGGATGATGGGACTTCAACTACCTCTACTCATTGCCCAAGACCGCTGCAGCCCCCAACAAAGACCGATAAAGACCATACTTGGCACACAGAGCCCCCATGACCCACTCTACATTCTACTGCCGCTTGGAGGAGAGTGGACCATGGATGGAACTTGAGGTACCTCCATGGATTATGGGATTTGTAGTACTTTCAAAGCCTTCATTTCCCACAGACCACTGCAGCCCTGAACAAAGACCTATAAGACTACACTTGGCACCCTGTGCCCCCATGACCCAGTCTCCATCCTTCTACAGTTTAGAGGAGGGCGGACCATGGATGATGGGACTTCAACTACCTCTACTCAGTGCCCAAGACCGCTGCAGCCCCCAACAAAGACCGATAAAGACCATACTTGGCACACAGAGCCCCCATGACCCACTCTACATTCTACTTCCGCTTGGAGGAGAGTGGACCATGGATGGAACTTGAGGTACCTCCATGGATTATGGTATTTGTAGTACTTTCAAAGCCTTCATTTCCCACAGACCACTGCAGCCCTGAACAAAGACCTAAAAAGACTACACTTGGCACCCTGTGCCCCCATGACCCAGTCTCCATCCTTCTACAGTTTAGAGGAGGGCGGACCATGGATGATGGGACTTCAACTACCTCTACTCATTGCCCAAGACCGCTGCAGCCCCCAACAAAGACCGATAAAGACCATACTTGGCACACAGAGCCCCCATGACCCACTCTACATTCTACTGCCGCTTGGAGGAGAGTGGACCATGGATGGAACTTGAGGTACCTCCATGGATTATGGGATTTGTAGTACTTTCAAAGCCTTCATTTCCCACAGACCACTGCAGCCCTGAACAAAGACCTAAAAAGACTACACTTGGCACCCTGTGCCCCCATGACCCAGTCTCCATCCTTCTACAGTTTAGAGGAGGGCGGACCATGGATGATGGGACTTCAACCACCTCTACTCAGTGCCCAAGACCGCTGCGGCCCCCAACAAAGACTGATAAAGACCATACTTGGCACACAGAGCCCCCATGACCAGCTTAGTGATCTTGTTTGCTGTGTACTAATCTTGTTGTGTTTCTAATAATAATAATAATTATTATTATTATTATGAGTTTCTGAACCGTCATCAAAGGCAGCCCTATGTAGAGTTCTAGTTGGGATGTAACCAGAGCATGGACGACCGTGGCCAGATCAGACTGGCCACAGTCCATCCTCACGTATTTTAAGGTTAGCCACTTGGTACAGGAAAATAATCTATGCGGGAAGCTTTAGAGACAGTTCGATGCATGTCAAATGGCCCATCTACTTCACCTTGCAAAGGATGACATCTCTCTTCATTGCCATCACTTCTTGTGTCGGGAAGCTATGTTTCTACACACGTTGGTGGGTGAGAAGGAGCCCTATGGAGCAGCATGTTGTTGTCCTATAATTCCTGATTCTAACGTATTACCCCAAAACCTCACTGAATGCAGGATCTATTTCCAACATCTGGTTTAATGTACTTTATCCCACACTATGCGTTTGGAAAATATGCTGCGGTTGAAGACATCTGGTAAAGTTCTAAAGAAAACACTCAGCGGACAGTGCAATACTCCTTGTTGCTCATGTTGCTCACTCTAGAGCAGGGGTGCTCACACTTTTTCAGCATGCGAGCTACTTATAAAGCAACCAAGTCACAAATATCTACCTACCCATATTTTGATAGAAGAAATAAGGGACATTTATGTGATTTTTCGCAAAAATAAGGGACACTTCATAAAATGCATCCAGACAAGAGTTCCTTCTCCCACCCTGACAGCATTCCACAGATATAAACAGGGAGAATGAAAGCAGGCAGACCTTGAAGCTGCAAGGCCATTCAATGCTGATCAATGTGCCTAATGGGGACATTCAAAAATGCATCCAGACAAGAGTTCCTTTTCCCACCCTGACAAAACCCCCATTATCAACAAACACTGACAGGAATGTGCATTTCAATGAATAATATTAATTATTTTGGCAAGTATAAACCAATATTTTTCAAGAGGACATAGTAGTCACAAGTGTAAGCAAGTCATAAGCATCGAAAAAACATTCATTATTCATTCCAAAAAAATGTTATAACATCAATTATCTATTATAGAAAGGAAGTCCCGTCGTCGAACGACTGACAGAGACAGAGAAACCTTCCAAGGCAGAGACACCAAACTTGCCAACACAAATAGGCCTCAGGCAAGGAAGGTTTTTAGCAAAGAAACTTCCCCCCCAAAACCTAGAAGGCCCACAAAACAACGATACAAAAAACTACATTTCCCAGCATCCTCTGCGGCAGCCAGCAAAACCCATTGGCCAACATCGGCCCACACAAAATGCAGGGAGGCTGAGTAACCATAGTAACGCTGGCCACAGCCAGCCAAGGCTAGGATAGAATGCTGAGTGATTTGAGTTCAGTCAGTTGGTGTTTGAGGGTTAAACTGACAAAACCAAACTCTATGAGGGAGCAATTCTCCAGCAATTCCTACCCACACAACACAACTTTCTATCACAACCCATCCCCCCCAACCTTACGGGACCCCGCGCACATAACACCTACCACCACCATAAACAAAAACCAACTCCACCTATACTCCAACCACAACACAACACTGCACTGATACTCTACAAACACCCAAAACACCCCACCCACACAAGCATTCCACAACATACTACCACCCACAATTCCACCACGCACCCACTAACTCACCAAAACAGTAATACCTACACACAACACAATACGCACATAACACAACCTTGCATCTACTGCTCAACCCATTTGTATGCCATTCCTTCCTTCCACACAGGCAGAAACTGACCCAAAAGACAAGCCATGCCTTCTAAAAAGAACAGCATCGGACGACACACTCGCAACGCTACATACATCAAACAAAAAAGGGCAGAACAAACGCCAGAACAGAAACACAGTTTCTTTTTTCAAATCCAGAGTTGGGAAACCACAGAACCTCTCCATCAATACAGCAGACGGAAAGACAAAAAACATTGTATATCCACAAGCTCTGCAGAACGCCAGCAACACCACACACCGACAACTCCACAGGACTTCAACATCCCACCCACCAGAACAACCCACAACGACACAGCCATGACCCCACCAAGACCATAACTAACATCAATTCCAACCCTTACATACTCAGACTTTCTCGCATCTCCTAAATAGGGCACAGCAACGCGTGCCGGGTACAGCTAGTACAATTATAATTGAGGCGCTGCTCCCATCCCCATCCCTGGAGAGGCGCTGGCGGGAAACTGGGCCTCAGCGCCGCCTCCAAGCACATCAATACACCGGGGCAGCCCCGTGGCGTGAGGAGGAAAGAGGCAATCTAAGGAGCCTAGGCACCTCGCACCTAACCGGCTGGCTGGCTGCCTTCCTCCACACGCGCACGCTTCCCCCTCGCCTGCCTTTTGCCGAAAAGAAAAGCGCCTCCCCGCCCAGACTGGGAGCAAATGGCAGGTGAGGCTACTGACAGGGCCCTCCCTCCTTCCCGCTCTCCCTTCCTCCCGCACAAAGGAAGGAAGGCGCCCCAATGCAGCAGAAACAGCAGGGAAGTCTCTGACGGAAACCAGTGCCGCCTCAACTGGTCGATCGTGATCGACCTTGTGAGCACCCCTGCTCTAGAGCAGGGCTGTCCAACTGGCGGCCCTGGGGCCGTATACGGCCCCCAGCCCCTTCCCTACGGCCCCCTAAGCTTTTTAATAAAAAATAAAAATTGAAAAATAAAATAAATAATTTAAAAAAAATTAAAATCCTACTTCCGGGTTCGGAGCAAGTATCGCGAGAATATGCAATCCACATGGGATTTCGTTGTCAACGCGAGATCATGCCGGCGTTGACAGCGAAATCCCACGTGGATTGTGTATTCTTGCGATACTCTTCGGCTACTCTACTACTGGATCGCTGAGGCCCACAGACGTGATTAGGACCTTCTTCAACTCAGTCGGTCGTCGCCTCTCTCATTGTCCGGGTACTCCTGGATCCTGCGCGTTTGGAAAAGGTAGGCCGAAGCAGGGGGCTCCTCATTCCCTCCCCCCATCTCCCCTCATGTATTAAATATAAAATTAAATATATTTAAAGATGAAATAAGGGGAGATGGGATACATTAAAATAAGGGGGAGGGGAGGATGGAATTAAATATATTTAATATTAAATAAAAATAAGGGGAGAGGGGAGGATGGAATTAAATATATTTAATATTAAATAAAAATAAGGGGGAGGGGTGGGGGCGGGGTGGAGCTGGGGAGAGGGCGGAGCCGGGTGGGGAGGGGGTGGAGCCAGGGGTGGAGGCAGACCCTTAGGCCCCCCAGGTCATCAGTGACCAGAATTCAGGCCCCTGGGCCGGTAGAAGTTGGACAGCCCTGCTCTAGAGCAAAGAGCAAATGAGTTTCTTTTACCTCTGCAGTTAAGGGATACTAATTTCGGCTTCCTGCATAGCAATAAGGCAGTGCTTCTCAACCTTCCTAATGCTGCGACCCCTTAATACAGTTCCTCATGTTGTGGTGACCCCCTAACCATAACATTATCTTCATTGCTACTTCATCACTGTATTTGTGTGTGTGGGAGGGGGGTTGATTTTGTCATTTGGAAGTTGTAGTTGCTGGGATTTATAGTTCACCTACAATCAAAGAGCATTCTGAACTCGCCAACAATGGAATTTGGAACACAAAACTCCCATGACCAACAGCAAATACTGGAAGTTTGGGAGTTGTAGTTCACCTACATCCAGAGAGCACTATAGACTCAACAATGATGGATCTGAACCACATTTGACACGGATCCTCAATATACCCAAATGTGAACACTGGTGGAGTTTCAGGAAAATAGATCTTGACATTTGGGAGTTGTAGTTGCTGGGATTTATAGTTCATCTACAATCAAAGAGCCCCTTGCACCCTACCAATGAAAGAATTGGGTCAAACTTCCTACACAGAACCCTCATGCCTTGAAGGAACTAGCTGGCGCAAGCCTCCATCCCACCTCACACACTCTCCCTCACCCACACATGCGCATCATGCTGCCATGCGCCAAGCACGCCTGCTCTCCCATCCCCGCTTGGAGTCTCAGAATCAGCCCTCCCCTTGGCTGGGAGGCCTGCCAGAGGAAAGCTTTAGGTGGGAGAATTCGCAGTCTGTTTCCAAAAAGAAAGAGAAGAAAAAGCGGAAAGATCTTCAACTTTCTCTGCCAAAGGGCTTCCTAAGACCATCAGAAATACATGTTTTCTGATGGTCTTTGGCGACCCCTCTGAAACCCTCTCGCGACCCCCGGGGGTCCCGACCCCCAGGTTGAGAAACACTGCAATAAGGTAAAAGGGGTCCCCACACATTCTAAGTAGTTTACTAAACAGTGAGCTGATTGCCTGTAGTAGCCAGATCTCAGGCTGGATTCTTTGCCATTCTAAACATTCACTAGCATTATTTTCAGATTGAGGCACAAATATTCTGTGCATGTGTTCCCCCACACAGTGGCAAGTTTAAAATTTTGAGGGAAATCAGCTGGTCACCATGTACACAGATCAAAAGAAGCTGAATATCAGCATGAATGTACGTCCAACATAATTACCTTCTTTTGCTTTCAATCACGATTTAGCAAATGTAATGTCAATGTATCGCATGTTATCAAGAAACCATAGGCCTCTATAATGAAAACAGCCTTAAAGGCAGTGTTTCTCAACCTTCCTAATGCCGCGACCCCTCAATACAGTTCCTCCTGTTGTGCTGACTATAACATTATTTTCGCTGCTACTACATAACTGTAATTTTGCTACTGTTATGAATTGTAATGTAAATTTCTGATATGCAGGATGTGTTTTCATTCACTGGATCAAATTCGGCACAAATACCCAATATGCCCAAATTTTGAATACTAGTGGTGTTGGGGGGTGGTTGGATTTGTCATTTGGAAGTTGCAGTTGCTGGAATTTATAGTTCACCTACAATCAAAGAGAATTCTGAACTCCACCAACAATGGAATTGAACCAAACTTGGCTCACAGAACTTCCATGACCAATAAAAAATGCTGGAAAGGTTTGGTGGGCATTAGCCTTAAGTTTTGGAGTTGTAGTTCACCTTCATCCAGAGAGCACTGTGGACTCAAACAATGATGGATCTGGACCAAACTTGGCATGAATACTCAATGTGTCCAGAGACCACAGTCAACCCCACCCATGATGCATCTAGATCAGGGGTGCTCATTAGGTAGCTCGGGAGCTACTAGTAGATCTTCGGCCCTCTTCCAGGTGATCTTCGGACCTCACCAGCTGCATGGGGCGCTCCTGCCATGCGCACGCACACCCTGCACGCACTCACGCTCCTGCTGCTGGCTTCCGCTCTCACTGTGCTTCTTTCGCCTGCGGGGCATTGCAGGAAGAAGGAAGCACGAGGCGGGGCCTCTGGAGGGAGCGTCCTGCCTCTCTCTCGTCCAGAAGCAGCTGTGCAGCCTCCGTTGCCGGCGAGACAGGCAGGGCGGAGCGCTCCCTCTGGATGCCCCGCCTCGTGCTTCCTTCTTCCTGCAATGCCACGCAGGCGGAAGAAGCGCTGCGTGGGCAGAAAACAGCAGCAGGAGCATGCGCGGTGGCAAGTGCGCACGGCGGCAGGAGCGCGCAAGAGCGCGCGGGAGCACACAGCGGCGGGGGCAGGTAGATCTTTTGGACTTGGTTGCTTTAAGAGTAGCTCACATGCTGAAAAAGTGTGAGCACCCCTGATCTAGAGCAGTGTTTCCCAACCTTTTTTGAGCCGCGGCACACTTCTAACATTAAAAAAATCCGGGGGCACACCACCAACCAAAATGACACAAAATGACACCCTAACACAGTAAAGAACGGCTGGGGTTGGTGGCCTGCTGGGAGCAGCTGCTGGGAGTGCCAAAGCTGGGGAGGGGGCGGAGCCAGGCTGTGCCATGCCCCGCCCCCTACCCTGGCTTCATCTCTCTCAGCAGCTGCTCCAGCCTTGAGGGGCAGTGCCAAGCCAGCCGTGCCAGAGCCAGCACAAGGCTGGCTTGCCACTGTCCACTCAAGGCTGGAGCAGCTGCTGGGAGTGCCGAAGCCGGGGGAGGGGGCAGAGCCAGGCCGCGCCATGCCCCGCCCCCTCCCCCCAGCTTCAGCATGAGCGGTGGATGGTCTTCAGTGGGCGGGGCTCCTCCACGCGGCTTCAGCGAGCGAGGGGCTCGCTGAAGTCATGGTGGGAGTCATGGCGGATTGGAGGCTGGCTGGGGAAATGGCCGAAGGAGACGGCGCCCCGGCCCCTTCTTCTTTTTCTTCGCCACTGCCCGGCCCTTCCTCCTCCTCCCCCAAGCAGCAGGAGTTCGGCAGGAGGGGGGGAGGAAGGGGGCAGAGCTTTTCTCACGGCACAGCAGGAGGTCCTTCACGGCACACTAGTGTGCCACGGCACACTGGTTGAGAAAGACTGATCTAGAGCAAACCTGCCCAACAAACTTCAACCACTGATGGAGTTTCAGGGGGTTATCCTGGCATGATGCGAGTTCTAGTTCATCCACAACCCTTAAAGCAGACCTGGGCAATTGCCGACCCTTCAGGTGTTTTGGACTTCAAATCCCAGAAATCCTAACAGCTGGTAAACTGGCTAGGATTTCTGGGAGTTGAAGTCCAAAATACCTGGAGGGTCGGCAATTGCCCAGGTCTGCCTTAAAGGGAAAACAGATTTAATCTTGAAATAGATGTAAATCAGCAGGCAAAAAAAAACAACAACAAAAACCCATGCTCTTGAGTTTGGGTTGCCCCAGTCATCAACTACCTCTATAGTGACAATTTATAATTCTGAATGACACAAAAAGGACACAGAGATCAGTAGAAAGCTCATCGCTGTAGGTCAATGTAATTAATGCAGTTATTCGTGTCACTCCAGAAACAAGGCGTGCAAGTGCAACTCAAATCAGTGCAAAATAGACGCTGCTGTTAATGATGATATCATTGTCAATGCTTTCATTCTGGGAGAATTTCATCCTAGCACCATGAATAATGGACCCGGACCACTTGGCACACAGACTCAAGATGGCCAATTGTAAATACTGGCATATGAGAGATGTAGATCACCCTTATCCAGAGAGCACTGGGCCAAACTTGGCACAGAGATGCAACATGGCCAGCTGTCCACACAGGCTTGGTTTGGGGAGGATTGACCAGTGATTCCGGGAATTGTAATTCACCCACATCGTTATGGGTTTCTTTTTCTTCTAATGGGAGCATTCATAAAAACCAAAGACTGGCTTTTTCTAATAAATGGTATTACTAATTAACTAAATGATATTACCTAACACCCCAAAACAAGCAATGCCTTTTTCAATTAATTGGGCATCACCGGGTACCCAAGCGAGTAGTCTATAACAGTCTTTCTCAACCAGTGTGCCGTGGCACACTAGTGTGCCGTGACGGACCTCCTGCTGTGCCGTGAGAAAAGCTCTCTGCCCCCCTTCCTCCCCCCCCTTCCTGCCGAACTCCTGCTGCTTGGGGGAGGAGGAGGAAGGGCCGGGCAGTGGCGAAGAAAAAGAAGAAGGGGCCGGGGGCCCAGCCAGCCTCCAATCCGCCATGACTCCCGCCATGACTCTTGCCCCTCGCTCGCTGAAGCCGCGTGGAGGAGGAGCCCCGCCCACTAAAGCCCATTCACCGCTCATGCTCCTCCTCTGTAGGAGAGCTGAAGCTGGGGGAAGGGGGCGGGGCATGGCACGGCCTGTAGGTGAACTGAAGCTGGGGGAAGGGGGCGGGGCATGGCACGGCCTGTAGGTGAACTGAAGCTGGGGGGAGGGGTGGGGCGTGGCACGGCGTGTAGGTGAGCTGAAGCTGGGGAAGGGGCGGGGGCATGGCGTGACCTGTAGGTGAGCTGAAGCTGGGGAAGGGGGGCGGGGCAGGGCACGGCCTGTAGGTGAGCTGAAGCTGGGGGAGGGGCGGGGCATGGCACGGCCTGTAGGTGAGCTGAAGCTGGGGGAAGGGGGCGGGGCATGGCACGGCCTGTAGGTGAGCTGAAGCTGGGGGAAGGGGGCGGGGCATGGCACGGCCTGTAGGTGAGCTGAAGCTGGGGGGAGGGGGCGGGGCATGGTGCGGCCTGGTTCCCCCCTCCCCAGCTTCGGCACTCCCAGCAGCTGCTCCAGCCTTGAGGGGACAGTGCCAAGCCAGCATTGTGCTGGCTCTGGCATGGCTGGCTTTGCACTGCCCCCGCAAGGCTGGAGCAGCTGCTGGGAGAGGTGAAGCCGGGGGTAGGGGGCGGGGCATGGCGCAGCCTGGCTCAGCCCCCTCCCCGGCTTCGGCACTCCCAGCAGCTGCTCCCAGCAGGCCACCAACCCCGAACCGTTCTTTACTGTGTTAAAGTGTCATTTAGTGTCATTTTGGTTGGTTGGTGGTGTGCCCCCGGATTTTTTTTATGTTAAAAGTGTGCCGCGGCTCAAAAAAGGTTGGGAAACACTGGTCTATAAGGATGAGTTTCCTTTCTGCAGAAGTCCTACATGAACTTCTGAACACCAACTATATTTGGAAGTGTGTGTGTGTGTGTCTAGGATCAATTTTAAATTATTTTAGAAACACACGCCAATATTTTACTTTTTAAAGGAATATTAAGCAAAACCGGTAGATGTACCTTTGGAGTGTTTCCCTGAAGGCCTCTTGGGTAATGACTCCTCAATGGAATGTGCTGATGTATGTAGTGCATTTTCTAAACTATTACCAATGCTGTTTACGGGGGTCTCAGATCTTGGCGTGACCTACGGAGAGAGAAAACCACAAGACACAAACTAGTCAGATTCATTCATTCAAGCCAAACACATTCTAAAGCAGGCCTGGGCAAACTTCGGCCCTCCGGGTGTTTTTGGACTCCAACTCCCACCATTCCTAACAGCCGGTAGGCTGTTAGGAATGGTGGGAGTTGGAGTCCAAAACACCCGGAGGGCCGAAGTTTGCCCAGGCCTGTTCTAAAGTCTCACCCTGGTTTATTTGAAAACAGTTCCTGATTACACATTGCTTTGTAGGGTACAATTATCCTATCCTATACTCATAATAAGAACCAATGCAATGCTGTACTTTTGAGGCATCCATACTAAAAAAAGAAAAAGTTGAGCTCACATGTAATTCTGATTCATGGTTCGGTATTGCATGTGAACCAAACAAACGGGAATAAACTACAGATTCTGTGTATTGAATCCTAATATTTATTTATTTATTTATTTATTCGCATTTATGCGTCGCCACTCCCAAGGCGGCTCGGGCCGACTTACAGCGAGTAACAGGGTAAAAACACAATAAAAACACAGCAGAATACAAATACTGAATAAAACCAGTAAAATAAGTCAACCGGGCTGAGCACAGAATTAGCATACAAGTGCCCGGTCAATCAGCGACTTAAGCCCCAAAGGCCTGTCGAAACAGGAAGGTTTTACACGCCTTCCGGAAAGTCATCAGGTCAGAGAGGGCCCTGACCTCGGAAGGCAGTGCGTTCCATAGGGTAGGGGCGATTATCGAAAAGGCCTTCCGTCTAGTAGGGGTGAGACGATACAGTTTGAAACTGGGGACCTCCAAGAGTTGAGACGACTCCGAACGTAGAGACCTAGTGGGACAGCATGGGATGAGGCGGTCTCTGAGGTACACTGGCCCCAGACCGTTCAAGGCCTTAAAGGTCAGAACCAGCACCTTGAAGGTGATCCGGCATTCCACTGGTAACCAGTGCAGCTCACGGAGAATACGTGTTATGTGGCTGGACATCAGAGTACCAGCCAACAGCCGGGCTGCCGCATTTTGGACCAGTTTCAATTTCTGGATCACCGACAAAGGAAGGCCAACGTACAGAGCATTACAGTAATCCAGTCTTGAGATGACTGTGGCTTGGACCACTGCGGCTAGATTGCATCGGGAAAGGTAGGGAGCCAGCTTCCTTGCCTGTCGAAGATGGAAAAAAGCTACTTTACTGACGGTGGAGATATGCGTCTCCATCGTCAGTTGAGAGTCCAAGGTGACACCAAGACTTTTGACTGTTGACGACGGACATGATGTCGCGCCGTCCAGGGAAGGAAGCTGGATCTCAACACCCCCCCCCCCTGCGACCCAACCACAGGATCTCCGTCTTCGCTGGATTCACCTTCAACCCACTGGCTCGAAGCCATCCAGTAACAGCCTCAAGGCACTGATGGAAATTATCGGGTACGGAGCCAGGCCGGCCCTCCATCCCCAGAACAAGCTGGGTGTCATCAGCCTACTGGTAACACTCAAGCCCAAAGCAACGGACCAGCCGAGCAAGCGGTCGGACATAGATGTTAAATAATAGGGGGGAGAGGATGTGCGATCCATTAAAAAAAGGTTCTAAATTGTGTTCAAAAGTAGGGGGCGCTAGCGCTTCATTTCTAAAGTTTCTTCCTAATTTTGGGGGTAAACATTTCAGAACTCTAACAAAACTTACGAATCTTCATAAGTACTTAATTAATGGTGGATGTGATTGCGCAATAGGAAAACATCACTGGCAGCAGGGAAACTTCAGGGGCTTCTTTCTCCCTTGTTTTTGAGCTATCCTAGGGAAACTTGCTACAGTGGTAGAACACATTTACCACTGATAGGACGCCAAATTTCAGAACATTTGACTTATCCATGATTTTTTGGCGAATTTTCAAAGTTTTAAGAAAAAACTTTTTTTTTAATAATAAAGAAAATCTGTTCCTGGTTTGAAAGTGTTATTTCCTGTTTCATTGTGTGGTCTTTACTTTGAAAATAGTTGTTCTACTCCAGAAACGTTGTTTGTGTGGCACAAACTGTGTTAAATTGGGGGAAACTCAACAAAGCAAAATGTACTGCTACATACAGGATGATGTTCCTTGCGCAAAGACGACGTTTTTGAAGTGTAATAAACTTTTGCCATGTTTTTATGATAGAACTCATTAGGAAATGACATGTATAACCCAGGAGCAGAAATCATAGTATAGACACCATCAAGGGACATCTAGACTGACTTCCTTCCTCCAGGAAAAAGGCACCATCCAAACTCTCCCGACATCTAATTGCTTCCCCTAATGAGTTGGAGGGCACCCTCAAGACACATCCATCTAGGGCAGTGTTTCCCAACCTTTTTTGAGCCGCGGCACACTTTTAACATTAAAAAAAATCCGGGGGCACACCACCAACCAAAATGACACAAAATGACACTCTAACACAGTAAAGAACGGTTCAGGGTTGGTGGCCTGCTGGGAGCAGCTGCTGGGAGTGCCGAAGCTGGGGAGGGGGGAACCAGGCCGTGCCATGCCCCGCCCCCTCCCCCGGCTTCACCTCTCCCAGCAGCTGCTCCAGCCTTGAGGGGGCAGTGCCAAGCCAGCCGTGCCAGAGCCAGCACAATGCTGGCTTGGCACTGTCCCCTCAAGGCTGGAGCAGCTGCTGGGAGTGCCGAAGCTGGGGAGGGGGGAACCAGGCCGCGCCATGCCCCGCCCCCTCCCCCCAGCTTCAGCTCACCTACAGGCCGTGCCATGCCCCGCCCCCTTCCCCCAGCTTCAGCTCACCTACAGGTCGCGTCATGCCCCGCCCCCTCCCCCAGCTTCAGCTCTCCTACAGAGGAGGAGCATGAGCGGTGAATGGGCTTCAGTGGGCGGGGCTCCTCCTCCACGCGGCTTCAGCGAGCGAGGGGCAAGAGTCATGGCGGGAGTCATGGCGGATTGGAGGCTGGCTGGGCCCCCGGCCCCTTCTTCTTTTTCTTCGCCACTGCCCGGCCCTTCCTCCTCCTCCCCCAAGCAGCAGGAGTTCGGCAGGAAGGGGGGGGAGGAAGGGGGGCAGAGAGCTTTTCTCACGGCACAGCAGGAGGTCCGTCATGGCACACTAGTGTGCCACGGCACACTGGTTGAGAAAGACTGATCTAGGGCAGGCATGGGCAAACTTTCTAACTGGGGGGCCGCATGCTAGCACTCCATGCTAGGAGGACTAACTTCCCGGTGATGGACAGAAGGAAGGAAGGAAGGAAGGAAGGAAGGAAGGAAGGAAGGAAGGAAGGGAAGGAGGACGGAAAGGGAGAAGAAAAGAAGGACAAAAGGGAGGAAGAGAAGGATGGAGGGAGGGAGAAATAGGGAGGGAGGAAAGAGGGAAGGAAGGAAAAGTGTAAGAAGGAAGGAAGGGTGGAAGGCAAGGATGGAGGAAAGAAAGAGTGGGAACCACAAAAGGGAAGGAGAGAGAGAGGGAGGGAAGGAAGGAAGGAAGGAAGGAAAGAGAAAAGGGTGGAAGGGAATGGAAGGAGGGAGAAAGAGGGAGGGAAGGAAGGAAGGAAAGGAGGGAGGAAAGGGAGAAGGAAATAAAAACAAAAGGGAAGGAAGGAAGGAGAAGGAGGGAGAGAGGGAAGGAAGGAAGGATGAACTATGGAAGGGGAAGAAGGATGGAGGGAGAAAGAGGGAGGGAAGGAGGGGGAAAGAATGAAGGAAAGAGAGGAAGGAAGGACAAAAAAGAGAAAGAGGAAGGGAAGGAGGAAGGAAAAAGAAAAGGAAGGATAGGATGGTGAGAGAGAGGAGGGACTGAGAAAAGAGCCCACGGGGCCTGGTTTTGCTCATACCTGATATAGGTACTTTTTACTTCTTTTTACAATACAGCACAGAGACTCGCTTAGAGCAGTGCTTCTCAACCTCCCTAATGCCTCGGCCCCTTAATACAGATCCTCATGTTGTGGCGACCCCCAACCATAACATTATTCTCGTTGCTGCTTCATAACTGTAATTTTGGTACTGTTATGAATTGTATTGTAAATATCCAATATGCAGGATGTATTTTCATTCACTGGATCCAATTTGGCACAAATACCCAATACACCCAAATTTGAATACTAGTGGGGTTGGGCGGGGGGTTGATTTTGTCATTTGGGAGTTGTAGTTGCTGGGATTTAAAGTTCACCTGCAATCAAAGAGCATTCTGAACTCCACCAACGATGGAATTGGGCCAAACTTGGCACACAGAACTCCCACGTCCAACAGAAAACACTAGAGTTTTGGAGTTGTAGTTCACTTACATAAAGAAAGCACTGTGGACTCAAAGCAATGATGGATCTGGACCAAACTTGGCACGAATACTCAATATGCTCAAATGTGGACACGGGTGGCATTTGGGGAAAATAGATCTTGACATTTGGGTATTGTGATTGCTGGGATTTATAGTTCACCTACAATCGAAGAGCATTCTGAACCCCACCAATGATAGAATTGGGCCAAACTTCCCACAAGGAAACCCCATAACCAACAGAAAATACTGTGGAGTATGAGCAACGGATGATGGGATTTGCAGTACCTTCAGCCAATTCAGCTCTGACTTCCACATACCACTAAGGCCCCCATGAATGACAGATCTGGATCAAACGGCAACACCTGCCCAGGGATCGCGCACTTGCAACTGTGTCCCTGCGAGTTGGAAACCCCGGGCAGGCGTTGCTGTGAAAACCGCAGCGCGTGCCTCCTTCCTCTCGTCAACCCCGCCCATGGCGCAGTCATGTGTATCGGCGTCTTTCTTCCAACGGGGACGTCCTTGCGCGGTTCAGCGCCCCCTCAAATTCTCCTGGGCCTCCCAGCGCCCCCTTGGATCGCCCCACCGCCCACCAGGGGATGGTACCGTCCACTTTAGGAACCGCTGCTCTAAACAGCTAGCTGGCTGTCTCCCCCCCCCCCCCCCGCCCAAACCCGGTGCCTTGCTCATGGCAATTGAGCCAAAGTAAAAGTATGGGTTTCTAAAAGCAGTTTATGTTCTCTTGGCTTTGCAAACGTTACTTAATGCTTGTTTACTTTAGACCTCTTTGCAGATTCAATCGTTTTATTTATTTTATTTAGACAAACTCTAAAGGGCGATTGCTGCAGCCAGCTATTTGGGTCCTTCAGCCATCATTTGGCATCCTGAGCAGCTTTGCATTCTGGGAAATGTAGTTTACGGCAGGGCCTTTTGCAATCTCTACCATTGGGGGCCTGGCCTTCCCAAACTACAGTTCAGATGGCTGTGATTAGCCACGCCCACAGCGCCTGCATTATGGCAGCGCCGGCGAAGATGGGGCCAAAGGACTGAGATTTTAAAAGCAATTTAAGTTAGGCTTTACCAAAGTTGCCTAACGGTTAGTGCAAATTAAATTGACCTTGGGAGACATACGAATGTTACAGAACATTTACAAAAAATGGGTAAGTGATTCAAATTCGAAATCCCATCCTCATTTTTTCCGCATGCCGCAGAGCTCCCTTCGCAGGGGCGGTCCTACCGGTAGGCAAAGGACGCCGCTGCGTGGGGCGCCATCTGGGTAAAGGGCGCATTCCCCCGCCCGCCACACAGCGTCCGCCGTGTCACACCGCCGATGTTCCGCTCCCACTCCCTTCCTCCCTCCCTGCCATCCACACAGGACGTGGCCCTGGTGCCTCCTCCCTGCCTCCTTCGGCCTCCTCTTTAGCCACCAGCCACCCGCTCCCTCCTTTCCTCGGAGTCTCCTCAGTCGCGGGAAGGGAGGGGGTCCTCCGTGAGTCACACTGGGAAGAAGTGGGGAAACTCAAGCTGCTCCGCCAGAGCCAGCGCTTGGGCCGAGGCGCATGCGCAGCCCGCCTCGCCGAAGACTCCCCCGTTTCTTCCCTTCCTCCCTCCCTCCCTCAATCTCTCTCTCTCTCTCTCTCTTTCCTTGCCGGCTGGGTGCTGAAGTTGGGCGGATGGCAGGCAAGCAGCAGCAGCTCCGTTAGCCAACACGCGGCGCCCGCCTTTCTTTGCCTTACCTTCTTCCCTGTGGGCCTCCCTCCCCCTGCGCCGGGAATCGTCCAAGCGCAGGCAGCCAGGCGGGGGTGTGGGTAAGGCGGACCCTCCTCCCTTTGCCTTTCCCTTCCCAGCGCGGTCTGTCTCCCTCACCCCACCCGCACCCTCCTCCTTTCCCCGCATCCCTTGTCTTCAGCTTTCACTTCTTCCCAAGGCAGCAAACATGTCTGCTGTGGCAAAGAGGAAGTAATAGGCATGGGGGGGATGTAGGCAAGGCAGGGAACTTGGGGGGGGGGAGAGCAAAAGGGGAGGGGGTAGAATAGAAAAGGGAGTGCTGTGTTTACAGGCTTCTGCGCCTGCGCACAGGAGCTTCTGGGCATGCACCGGGGGGGGGCGCAAAATAATGTTTTTTGGGGGGGCGTCAAAATAATGTTCGCTTACCATTTAAAATTACCTTAGACCGCCCCTGTCCCTTCGCATGCATTAATTTAACAAATCTGATGAGTTCCGATTAGTTCCGCAACAAACACACACTTCTAATGTTTACATTATTAAAAACATAAACAATGATTTTTTTTTTATTTGTGCCAACTGCAAATGTGCACTTTGTTTCTTCAAAAATTCATCTTTTTTTCCCTGGAATACACTAAACCAGGCCTGGGCAAATTTGGCCCTCCAGGTGTTTTGGACTCCAACTCCCACAATTCCTAACAGCCTAACCGGCTGTTAGGAATTGTGGGAGTTGGAGTCCAAAACACCTGGAGGGCCAAATTTGCCCAGGCCTGCACTAAACCTTGCCAATTCATAACAATCCCCAATTCAACTTGTATGCTGACTCACCCTAATCAGATACACATATAAACAAAACGCTCCAAGCAGTTCCAAGTATGCTATTTGAGACGGCCAATATGGTTCTGGTAGGGGTTTGAATTGTCTAGCAACATTGTTTTTGCTGAGTGCCATATTCACTGATGCAGCATATGACTCACATTCCCGAGGAGAAGATGTAGAAGGACACTTGTTTACAAGAAGTCTGGGAAACCATTATCTGCAGGGTGAAGGGCATCATCATCCCTCTCGCTTGTCCACAACCCTCGAGAACCAGATGTCGTCTGTTTCGTAAGGCTGGAAATGTTATCCCAGGCCATTCCCATTTTTTTTGAAATTGCAGAACATATCTCCCTGCCTAAGTATCCATACTTTCAATGTTTTTAAACACACCAGATGTTCTGTATCACATTTTGTGGGTGTTACCTAGGTCATTATTTTTCAACCTTTTTTGAGCCACGGCACATTTTTTACATTGACAAAATCCTGGGGCACACCACCAACCAAAATGACACAAAATGACACTCTAACACAGTCATACATATAGTTAATCTGTTTTTAAATGTATTTATACACTCAGTGTGAAACCTGGGCCTGTTTCGATGAACACAACATAGATATCCTGGAAGGAATGGCCGAAACACACACACAAAGGTCTTGCTCAACAGCTGTCAGTCATGGGAAAACTTGGGCCCTCTGGGTGCTTTGGACTTCAACTCCCACCATTCCTAACAGCCTGAGGCCCTTTCCTGCTTAAGTGGCTGAGGGGGAGGAAAAGGGCCTGAGGCTGCTAGGAATGGTGGGAGTTGGAGTCCAAAACACCTGGAAGGTCCAAGTTTGCCCATGCCAGCTTTCGATTCCATCGCCACATCTATCTTCAGCCTCTGGCGGTTCGAATATATGTGATTATCTACGTGATTTTCTACCTTGTCGCTATGATTATGGTGCTGCTTCTTTAAATTGTCCGCAAACTGACTGTGTTGTTGTGCGGATCCCGGAACTGACATTGGATAATGTCATGAGGATACACTTTGTTTTTTGCACTCACTTCCGTGATTTCATCAAATATCGCGAGTTTTCTGAAGAGTTTTCCATAGCGCTCCATGAACTCGCTACTTCCTGGTTCGCAACTCCTCCGCTCTCTGTGGCGACCATGCCGAACTACCTTATGTAAGACTTTTGATTTTCTCAAGCAGGATTGGGTACTTTGAATGTGTTTTTTGCGTATGATTATGTATGATTAATTGTGCATTTTGTACTGTGACGTAGCGGCGCTCCTTTAATAAGTAAGGGTATCGGAGGTTCCAATTTCCCACGGCACACCTGATGATCGCTCACGGCACACTAGTGTGCCCCGGCACACTGGTTGGGAAACACTGACCTAGGTGGCACAATGGGTTGAATCCTTGTGTTGGCAGGACTGCTGACCAAAAGGTCAGAGGTTCAAATCCAGGGAGAGCGGGTTGAGCTCCCTCTGTCAGATCCAGCTCTCCATGTGGGGACATTTTATTTATTTATTTATTTATTTTCACTTTTATATACCGCTCCTCCCTCCAGGCTTGGGGTGGTTTGTTATATAAGGCACAAGGCATGGTCGGAGTTATCCGGGGAAACTTAAGATTAAAGGCCTGTTTAAAAAGAGTCGTCTTGCAGGCCCTCCGGAAGGGGGCTAATTCCGTGATAGCCCGAACGTCGTCTGGCAACGCGTTCCATAGCGTCGGTGCCACCACGGAGAAGGCTCGTTGTCTTGTCACTGAGAGGCGACAGGAACGAACTGATGGAATCATCAGAAGTTTTTGTTCTTCTGAACGCAGAGATCTTGGGGGAACATATGGGGTGAGGCGGTCCCTCAGGTACACTGGCCCTAGACCATACAAGGCCTTGAAGGTCAAAACCAGCACCTTGAAGACAATCCGGTACTCAATTGGCAGCCAGTGCAATTGCTGTAGGATTGGTGTAATGTGCTCTCTCACCGATGCTCCCACCAGCAGTCGAGCGGCAGCATTTTGCACCAGCTTGAGTTTCTGGGTTGTCGACAAGGGAAGGCCAATGTAGAGGGCGTTACAGTAGTCTAACCTCGAGATGACCGTCGCCTGGATCACAGTAGCGAGGTCATTCCTGGATAGGTAAGGAGCCAGTCGCCTAGCCTGTCGAAGATGGAAAAATGCTGTTCTACTAACTGTGGAGATTTGCATCTCCATCGATAGCAGAGGATCTAATTGAACCCCCAGGCTTTTTACCAAAGACGATGGGCTTAACCGCTCGCTGTCCAGGGTAGGCAACCAGCACTCGCCCATACCAGGACGACCCAGCCATAGGATCTCCGTCTTCGATGGATTCACCTTCAACCGGCTGGTGCGCAGCCATCCAGTCACGACTTCAAGGCATTGATGGAAACAATCGGGTACGGTGGCCGGCCTGCCGTCCATTCTCAGCACCAGCTGTGTGTCATCAGCATACTGATGGCACTCCAGACCAAAATCACGAACCAGTCGGGCAAGCGGACGCATATAGGTGTTAAACAATAATGGGGAGAGGATAGCTCCCTAGGCGACCCACAACTTAATGGTAGTCTCCAAGGGGCCATCCCTCCCCTCTCCACTCATTGTCCCCGGTATTGGAGAAAAGAGGCCACCCATCTAAGGGCAGTCCCCCTAACCCCCGTTGCGGCTAAACGTTGGGTCAATAATGCGTGATCTACCGTGTCAAAAGCTGCCATGAGATCTAACAACACCAGCAGAGCTGACCCGCCACGGTCCAACTGGCAGCGAAGTTGGTCTGTAATGGAGACAAGCACGGTCTCCGTCCCATTCCCAATACGGAAGCCGGACTGGAAGGGATCAAGGGATCATGAGAGAAGCCTCCCACAAGGATGGTAAAACATCAAACATCCGGGCATCCCCTGGGCAATGTCCTTGCAGATGGCCAATACTCTCACACCAGAAGCAACTTGAAGTTTCTCAAGTTGCTCCTGACACAAAACAAACAAACAAAAACCTAGGTGCTTAGTTCCCCTGTTAGTGAAACCTGTTCACAGGCTCCCAGTAAACTATGGTTTACCATCCAATTGCATCCAAAACGCATGCACTCCCTGACATCTCTCTGACTGCAGAGAATTGCCATTCACCATCCATAAATAATATAATAATTAGAATAGAATACTTTATTTATAGACTGCGCTCTCTCTCCGAGGGGACTCAGGGCAGTTTACAGACACAAAACAAAAAGGCAAACATTCAATGCCCAGATAAATGGGGAAAAAATGCAATAATGCAATATAATAAACATAATAATGACAGTGAACTTAATTGCATTAAAAAAACTGACGTCAAAATGAAAAACAAGATACAAATGATCACATAGAAACAGGCTACACTAATCACATACTCAACATTAAAACATTTCTAATGATAAAAACAATTAAAATAAATGGAAATTGGCTGATTATAGTTGTCCTTGAAGTGTACCCAAGTGCAAAGAGGTACAAGCAGGTGAGCCAACATTCCTATTTATCTAGAGAAGGCCTGGGCAAACTTTGGCCCTCCAGGTGTTTTGGACTACAACTCCACAATTCCTAACAGCCGGTAGGCTGTTAGGAATTGTGGGAGTTGTAGTCCAAAACACCTGGAGGGCCAAAGTTTGCCCAGGCCTAATCTAGAGCTATGGTTCTTCACCTGTAGGCTGCAGACCACCAGTGGGCCGAGAGCCTCCTTCCTCTTTATTTATTTTATTTCCGCACCTTTTGCGCCTCCTGCCACTCCTTCCCTGTTGCTGACCATGGCATATGTTCTGTATCAGAAACTAGGGCTGATGTGGTCTACCCAATGCAATTTTCTGAATCAGCAACCCAAACCGAATCTAAAGTTGACCAAAACCCAATTCATAACCCTTTTGGTACTAAAGTTGGAGAGTGGTCCCTGGTCAAGTGGCCTCTGGTCAAAAAAAGGTTGGGAACCACTGATCTAGGGTCCTAGTCCTCCCCCTCTCCATATGCCAAAGATGTATCTTCAACCGTTTTTTTTAAATAAAGGAGGGTGGGGGGCATTTTTATTTCTTTGAGGGGGGAGTTCCAGAGACAGGGAGCTTGTGAACCCGGCCACACGCTGCTGTGGCTTTTTATCTTTCCTGTGGCCCAGTCTGTATATATGTGTTTTGTGTGTGTATGTACTGTATATATATGGATTTGTGTCTATGTGTACATATGTGTGTGTTCTTATGTACAGTATGCGTGTATATGTGTGTACTTATGTATATGTGCGTGTATGTGTGTATGTGTATATTTGTATATTTCTGTGCATGTGTGTGTATGTGTTCCTTTCTTCTCCCCTCCTTCCTTCCTTCCCTCCATCCTTTCTTTCCTTTCCCCTCCCGTCCTTCCTGCTATCCTTCCTATTTTCTTGCTGTTTTCTCCCCTCCTTCCTTCCTCCCATCCATCCTTCCTCCTATCCTGTCCTGTCTTTTCTCCCCTCCTTCCTTCCATCCATTCATGTATGTGTGAATGTCTTTATGTATATGTGTGTATATGTGTGTGCTTATGTTTGTGTGTATATGTATATTGTGTATGTGTGTGTAGTTATGTATATGCGTGTTTGTATTTGTATAGGCGTGTATATGTGTAGATTTGTGTAAGTACAGATGTGTGTATGTGTATATTTGTATTTTTCTGTGCTATCCTTCCTATTTTCTTACTGTTTTCTCCCCTCCTTCCTTCCTTCCTCCCATCCATCCTTCCTCCTATCCTGTCCTGCCTTTTCTCCCCTCCTTCCTTCCATCCATTCATGTATGTGTGAATGTCTTTATGTATATGTGTGTATATGTGTGTGCTTATGTTTGTGTGTATATGTATATTGTGTATGTGTGTGTAGTTATGTATATGCGTGTTTGTATTTGTATAGGCGTGTATATGTGTAGATTTGTGTAAGTACAGATGTGTGTATGTGTATATTTGTATTTTTCTGTGCATGTACTGTATATGTGTGTGTGTGTGTGTTCCTTTCTTCTCCCCTCCTTCCTTCCATCCTTGTATCCTTTCCTTCCTTTCCCCTTCCCTCCTTCCTGGTTTCCTTGTGACAGAGGTGGGACTGAGAGCAGGGATGGTCTACATAGGGCAGCGGTTCCCTGTCTTACCATACCTGAGTTACATAAACACATGCACAGTACAGCACCAGTCTATGAATATGCTCAGGGCCATTTCTTGGTTATTTTTGACAGAAATCTTTCCACTCCTATTAGTACATCAATCTTTTTTTTCTTAATCTCTTACCCAGTCATCATTTCCCCAGTTGTATCACAACTAAGAAAACTTTTTCCCATGAAAAGAATCCAACTAACTCCCAATTTTCATCTCGTACTGCAGGTTGAGGGATAATACCAAGGAAAATGAGATTATGAGAAGAGTGAATCTATTTGGAATCATTTGAGTTTATTTATTTATTATTTAAACTTGTTATTCGCCACTCCCATACGGCTCTGGGCGACTTACAGAGTTCACGTTCACTGGGCAGACCAGTAAGAGCGATACAACAACAACAACAACAACACAATATTATATTTCAGCATAAGGAGCAAGAATAAAGTATTAATCCAATTCTTCAGAAGCACAAAGCAATAGATTAATAGCTGAAAAAAAACACACTGTGAAATTAATCAGTTTGTAGTGCTAGAGCAGATATGGACCAACTTGACCCCTCCAGGTGTTTTGGACTTCAACTCCTAGAATTCCTAACAGCCACAGGTCCTTTCCTTTTTCCCTTCAGCAACTTCAGGTGGAAATACTACCCAGGGTCTTCTCTGACCACAATCTGGTACTGCTAAAATTAAAGGGGGGACATTGGGAAACGAAACCATGGAAAATAAATGATCCATGCCAGGCTTTACACCACGTCTGGGCCAACTTGGGCCTCCCTTCAGGTGTTTTGGACTTCAACTCCCACCATTCCTGTTAGGAATGGTGGGAGTTGAAGTCCAAAACACCTGGAGGGAGGCCCAAGTTGGCCCAGGCCTGTAATAGAGGTTGCTTCCTCTCACTGTTTCCTACCCACTTTTATTTTTTATGCCGCAACAGGCTAACGTGACCAATCCTTTGGAAAATATTTTAGCAAGTATTTGATCTCAGCTAACTGTTTAGCGACTATCTAGTTGGATTATTCTGCCACATTTTGTATTATGTTTTAAATGGCCTTTTGATTCTCCTTCTTTGCCGATGCCGCTACAAATCTTAACTCACAATGTTTGACTTAACAATGTATACAACAATATGACTCAACAGCATTCTTTATCATTAACGCTATCCAGATGTCTTCCCTTAACTATATTTTGAAAACGATCTCTAAATCCTGGTTGGAAGAGCTTTGATTCGTCCTACGCCATTTCCCAACGGATACCAATATAATGCTCTACCATGCTTAAAGCAAATGTGTGAGAGAGGTGAAAAGGGAAACAGAGAATTGGTCAGTATACTTAACAATACTTAAACCAGTGTTTCTCAACCTGGGGGTCAAGGCCCTTGGGGGAGGGGGTCACGAGGGGGTGTCAGAGGGGTCACCTAAGACCATCAGAAAACACAGTATTTTCTGTTGCTCATTGCGGTTCTGTGTGGGAAATTTGGCCGGTATTTCTCAACCTGGGGGTCAAGGCCCTTGGGGGGGGGGTCGTGAGGGGTCACCTAAGACCATCAGAAAACACAGTATTTTCTGTTGCTCATTGCGGTTCTGTGTGGGAAGTTTGGCCAGTGTTTCTCAATCTGGGGGTCAAGGCCCTGGGGGGTCGTGAGGGGGTGTCAGAGGGTCACCTAAGACCATCAGAAAACACAATATTTTCTGTTGCTCATTGCGGTTCTGTGTGGGAAGTTTGGCCAGTGTTTCTCAACCTGGGGGTCAAGGCCCTGGGGGGGGGGTCGCGAGGGGGTGTCAGAGGGGTCACCTAAGACCATCAGAAAACACAGTATTTTCTGTTGCTCATTGCGGTTCTGTGTGGGAAGTTTGGCCAGTGTTTCTCAACCTGGGGGTCAAGGCCCTGGGGGGGTCACGAGGGGTGTCAGAGGGTCACCTAAGACCATCAGAAAACACATTATTTTCTGTTGCTCATTGCGGTTCCATGTGGGAAGTTTGGCCAGTGTTTCCCAACCTGGGGGTCAAGGCCCTGGGGAGGGTCGCGAGGGGGTGTCAGAGGGGTCACCTAAGACCATCAGAAAACACAGTATTTTCTGTTGCTCATTGCGGTTCTGTGTGGGAAGTTTGGCCAGTGTTTCTCAACCTGGGGGTCAAGGCCCTGGGGGGTCACGAGGGGGTGTCAGAGGGTCACCTAAGACCATCAGAAAACACAGTATTTTCTGTTGCTCATTGCGGTTCCATGTGGGAAGTTTGGCCAGTGTTTCTCAACCTGGGGGGTCAAGGCCTGGGGGGTCGTGAGGGGGTGTCAGAGGGGTCACCTAAGACCATCAGAAAACACAGTATTTTCTGTTGCTCATTGCGGTTCTGTGTGGGAAGTTTGGCCAGTGTTTCTCAACCTGGGGGTCAAGGCCCTGGGGGTCGTGAGGGGTGTCAGAGGGGTCACCTCAGACCATCAGAAAACACAGTATTTTCTGTTGCTCATTGCGGTTCTGTGTGGGAAGTTTGGCCAGTGTTTCTCAACCTGGGGGTCAAGGCCCTGGGGAGGGGGTCACGAGGGGGTGTCAGAGGGGTCACCTAAGACCATCAGAAAACACAGTATTTTCTGTTGCTCATTGCGGTTCCATGTGGGAAGTTTGGCCAGTGTTTCTCAACCTGGGGGTCAAGGCCCTGGGGGGGGTCGCGAGGGGGTGTCAGAGGGGTCACCTAAGACCATCAGAAAACACAGTATTTTCTGTTGCTCATTGCGGTTCCGTGTGGGAAGTTTGGCCAGTGGTTCTCAACCTGGGGGTCAAGGCCCTGGGGGGTCACGAGGGGTGTCAGAGGGGTCACCTAAGACCATCAGAAAAAACAGTATTTTCTGTTGCTCATTGCGGGTCGATGTGGGAAGTGTGGCCAGTGTTTCTCAACCGGGGGGTCAAGGCCCGGGGGGGGTCGTGAGGGGGTGTCAGAGGGGGTCACCTAAGACCATCAGAAAACACAGTATTTTCTGTTGCTCATTGCGGTTCCATGTGGGAAGTTTGGCCAGTGTTTCTCAACCTGGGGGTCAAGGCCCTGGGGGGGGGGTCACGAGGGGGTGTCAGAGGGGTCACCTAAGACCATCAGAAAACACAGTATTTTCTGTTGCTCATTGCGGTTCCATGTGGGAAGTTTGGCCAGTGTTTCTCAACCTGGGGGGTCAAGGCCCTGGGGGTCGCGAGGGGTGTCAGAGGGGTCACCTAAGACCATCAGAAAACACAGTATTTTCTGTTGCTCATTGTGGTTCCATGTGGGAAGTTTGGCCAGTGTTTCTCAACCTGGGGGTCAAGGCCCTGGGGGGTCACGAGGGGTGTCAGAGGGTCACCTAAGACCATCAGAAAACACAGTATTTTCTGTTGCTCATTGCGGTTCTGTGTGGGAAGTTTGGCCAGTGTTTCTCAACCTGGGGGTCAAGGCCCTGGGGAGGGTCGCGAGGGGTGTCAGAGGGGTCACCTAATACCAACATAAAACACAGTATTTTCTGTTGCTCATTGCGGTTCCATGTGGGAAGTATGGCCAGTGTTTCTCAACCTGGGGGTCAAGGCCCTGGGGGGTCACGAGGGGGTGTCAGAGGGGTCACCTAAGACCATCAGAAAACTCAGTATTTTCTGTTGCTCATTGCGGTTCCATGTGGGAAGTATGGCCAGTGTTTCTCAACCTGGGGGTCAAGGCCCTGGGGGTCACGAGGGGTGTCAGAGGGGTCACCTAAGACCATCAGAAAACTCAGTATTTTCTGTTGCTCATTGCGGTTCCATGTGGGAAGTTTGGCCAGTGTTTCTCAACCTGGGGGTCAAGGCCCTGGGGGTCACGAGGGGGGTGTCAGAGGGGTCATCAAAGACCTTCAGAAATCACAGTATTTTCTGTTGCTCATTGCGGTTCCATGTGGGAAGTTTGGCCAGTGTTTCTCAACCTGGGGGTCAAGGCCCTGGGGGTCGCAAGGGGTGTCAGAGGGGTCACCTAAGACCATCAGAAAACACAGTATTTTCTGTTGCTCATTGCGGTTCTGTGTGGGAAGTTTGGCCAGTGTTTCTCAACCTGGGGGTCAAGGCCCTGGGGTCACGAGGGGTATCAGAGGGGTCACCTAAGACCATCAGAAAACACAGTATTTTCTGTTGCTCATTGCGGTTCTGTGTGGGAAGTTTGGCCAGTGTTTCTCAACCTGGGGGGTCAAGGCCCTGGGGGGGGGGGCCGCAAGGGGGTGTCAGAGGGGTCACCTAAGACCAACAGAAAACACAGTATTTTCTGTTGCTCATTGCGGTTCCATGTGGGAAGTTGGTGGGGTTCAGAATGCTATTTGATTGTAGGTAAACTATAAATAATGTTATGTTTGGGGGTCACCACAACATGAGGAACTGGATTAAGGGTCGCTGTATTAAGGAACTGTTTAAAAGAGTCTCCAGCTCCCTGTGTTTAGCAAATCCTTTTCTGAAGCCCACAGTCCATCACAGTACTTTTCACATTCTTAAACTACAAGCTAGGCTTGCGTTTTCTCTCCTATTGGGAAATATTTTCACACAAACATGTAAAGTTTCTTTGAGGCCCCTTGAACAGAATAGTGTACCAGTGTGCAGACAAGCAAGAGAACTTGGGGCATGGATGTGCCGTATAAACAGGACTGCTTCAGAATATGGTTCACATGCTTGCTGAGCCAAAGATGTAATCCAATGTATTAATGTAAAAATAAATACATATATAAATTAGCTGCTGATCTCAGGAAGCAAGTTGATTCCACAAAGCTGAAGCCTCATTCTTAAAAACAGCGTGATTTTAAAAATCCCAAATTAAAAACGGATTGGGATCTTTGTTTCTTGAAAGACATACTGATACACAGAGATACCTGTATGCCTGTTTTATTTATCACTAGCTTGGGGACCCGGCCCTGCCCGGGTTATTTGAGAAAGGCATTGTGTGCCAAGGGTGGTCCTTATCAGATGTTTACGTGGCTTGCAGTGGTCTCAGGAAGTTAGTGAAGGTACTGCAAGTCCCATCGGCCATGGTCCATCCTCCTTCAAACGGCACCAGGATGTAGAGTACCCCATGAGGGCTCTGTGTGGCAAGTTTGGTCTGTATTGGCCATTGGATAAGGGTCACAGTGCTCTCAGGAAGTGAGTGAAGGTACTTCAAGTCCCATCATCCGTGGTCTGTCCCACACAAAACTGCACCAGGATGTAGCGTGAGTCATGAGGGCTCTGTGTGTCAGGTTTGGTCTTGATCAGTCAGTGGATGAGGGTAGCAGAGGTCTGGGGAAGTGATTGGAGGTACTTCAAGTCCCATCATCCATGGTCTGCCCTCCTTCAAACTGCACCAGGATGTAGAGTGGGTCTTGGGGGTTTTGTGTGCCAAGTTTGGTCTTGTTCTGTCATTGTTGGCAGGTGGAGAGGGGCCCATGGCTTTCCCCAGCCTACCCACTCACCTGCCTGCCTGGATCCCCCCCCCCCCTTGAGTTTCTGTTTGTCATCTCGATTTCCAAATATCAGTCGCAAAGTGTTTTGGTCTGAAACTCCCACCATGGCTGACTGCCTGCCTTATCCCGCTCTGGCAGTTTAGAGTGTCGGAATGTTCGTGTTGGCTGGCCAATTAGAGGCGTTATGCAAATACTCCCTCACTGGCAACCAATCATGTTGTCAGAATGTAGAGGCCGGGAGCCAATCAGAATGCTGCCACATACAGTACATGCATACATATAAAACATGCATACATATAAACAAACTAAACAAACATTCCACTTTATTATATATAGAGAAGATCTGCAACAGGTTCATCTTGGCAAATCAGTACTTCCGCAAAGTGAATTTTAACTTCCATGTGATAAAAAAAAACTTCAATTCAAATACCTTTTGCTTAGAACGCAGTAGATCCGTGCCTGGTCCAATAGGTCAGAATAGAGCAAGCCCCAAAGGCTAGTCCCTGAATATTTCATAATTCTTATGTGGTCAAAATTACTTTTGGTTGTGTGCCATGAAATTGTTTCCAACTTATAATAACCCTAAGGCAACCTCTATTGGCAAGAAGGCCTTGGGCAGGCTGCCTTTGCCTTCCTTTGAATCTGAAAGAGTTTGCCTTTTCCAAGGCCACCCAGAGAGTTTCCAAGGCCAAGCAGGGACTGGCTGGACATTTACCTTAGGACTGTATTTCTCAACCTTCCTAATGCTGCGACCCCTTAATATAGTTCCTCATGCTGTGGTGACCCCCAAACATAATATTATTTTCGTTGCTACTTCACAACTGTAATTTTGCTACTGTTATGAATCGTAGTGGAAATATCCGAGATGCAGGATGTATTTTTAATCATTGGACCAAATTTGGCACAAATACCCGATACGCCCTGATTTGAATACTGGGGGGGGTTTGGGGGGTTGATTTTGTCATTTGAGAGTTGTAGTTGCTGGGATTTATAGTTCACCTACAATCAAAGAGCATTCTGAACTCTACCAATGATGGAATAGAACCAAGCGTGGCACACAGAACTCCCAAGACCAACAGAAAACACTGGAAGGGTTAGTTGGGAATTGACATTGAGTTTGGGATTCGTAGTTCACCTACATCCAGAGAGCACTGTGGACTCAAACAATGATGGATCTGGACCAAACTTGGCACAAATACTCAATGTGTCCAAATGTGAACGCTGGTAGAGTTTGGGGGAAATAGCCATAGGCATTTGGGAGTTGTAGTTGCTGGGATTTATAGTTCACCTACACTCAAATAGCATTCTGAACCCCACCAAACGAGAGAATTGGGCCAAACTTCTCATACAAATCCCCCAAAAACTAACAAAAAATGCTGGGAGTTGGAGTCCAAAACACCTAGTAGGCCCAACTTTGCCCAGGCCTGCTCTAGTCGGTGGTTCTCAACCTGTAGGTCCCCAGGCGTTTTGGCCTACAACTCCCAGAAATCCCAGCCAGTTTAGCAGCTGTTAGACTTTATGGGAGTTGAAGGTCAAAACATCTGGTTGGGAACCAGTGCTCTAAAGTTAGTTTGCCATGATTCTTCAGATGCTCCACAGCAGAGAGAGGTTGGTGCTTCTTTAAGGTTCTCCCAGACTAGACTAAGCCTGACATGGGCAAACTTTGGCCCTCCAGGTGTTTTGGACTTCAACCCCCACCATTCCAATCAGCCTCAGGCCCACTCCACTACGTGGACGACATACCCATAGCACAAGCGTGGGCCAACTTGGGCCCTCCAGGTGTTTTGGACTTCAACCCCCACCATTCCAATCAGCCTCAGGCCCCCTCCAGTACGTGGACATACCCATAGCACAGGCGTGGGCCAACTTGGGCCCTCCAGGTGTTTTGGACTTCAACCCCCACCATTCCAATCAGCCTCAGGCCCACTCCAGTACGTGGACATACCCATAGCACAAGCGTGGGCCAACTTGGGCCCTCCAGGTGTTTTGGACTTCAACCCCCACCATTCCAATCAGCCTCAGGCCCACTCCAGTACGTGGACGACATACCCATAGCACAAGCGTGGGCCAACTTGGGCCCTCCAGGTGTTTTGGACTTCAACTCCCACCATTCCTATCAGCCTCAGGCCCCCTCCAGTACGTGGACATACCCATAGCACAGGCGTGGGCCAACTTGGGCCCTCCAGGTGTTTTGGACTTCAACTCCCACCATTCCAATCAGCCTCAGGCCCCCTCCAGTACATGGACGACATACCCATAGCACAAGCGTGGGCCAACTTGGGCCCTCCAGGTGTTTTGGACTTCAACTCCCACCATTCCAATCAGCCTCAGGCCCCCTCCAGTACGTGGACGACATACCCATAGCACAGGCGTGGGCCAACTTGGGCCCTCCAGGTGTTTTGGACTTCAACTCCCACCATTCCAATCAGCCTCAGGCCCCCTCCAGTACGTGGACGACATACCCATAGCACAGCGTGGGCCAACTTGGGCCCTCAGGTGTTTTGGACTTCAACTCCCACCATTCCAATCAGCCTCAGGCCCCTCCAGTACGTGGACGACATATCCATAGCAATGCGTGGGCCAACTTGGGCCCTCCAGGTGTTTTGGACTTCAACTCCCACAATTCCTAACCGCCTGTAAGCTGTTAGGAATGGTGGGAGTTGAAGTCCAAAACACCCGGAGGGCTGAAGTTTGCCCAAGCCTGGACTAAGCTCTTGCTACTATACTAAGAGAAGGCAATGAGTCCTTTTCTGGATGATGTACAATACTCACACTGACAGGTGGATAAGTCAACACAGGTTTTTTTCAGTTGATTTTTCACCAAAATTTCTAGACTTATAGATGAGTATCTAGAGCCGCCTCTTCAACCTGTGGCCCTCCAGGTGTTTTGGACTTCAGCTCCCAGAATTCCAAACAAGCTAGCTAGAGCTTCCAGGAGTTGAAGGCCCAAACACCTGGAGGGACACAGGTTGAAGAGGCCTGAGTAGAGTAAACATACCTAATGAAAAGAGGAAGGACTCTTCCACAGGCCATGTGGATAAGAAAGAAAAGAGGATAGGTGGATGTATCAGTCCCACTTGCAAAACTACAGGTGTGTGACACTCAATCCCAGCAAACCAGGGATTCAAAGTGCTGGTGATGATTTTCAAAGCACTAGACCAGGGGTGCTCATTAGGTAGATTGCGATCTACGGGTAGATCACGTAGGGCGTCCTGGTAGGGTTGCCCCCCCTCCGTGCATGCCCAGAAGCTCCTGTGCGCAGGCTCAGAAGCCTGTAAACACAGCACTGCCTATTCGGCACGCGCCCCCCCTCCGCGCATGCCCAGAAGCTCCTGTGCGCAGGTGCAGAAGCCTGTAAACACAGCACTCCCTATTCGGCACGCGCCCCTCCCGCGCATGCCCAGAAGCTCCTGTGCGCAGGCGCAGAAGCCTGTAAACACAGCACTCCCTATTCGGCACGCCCCCCCTCCGCGCATGCCCAGAAGCTCCTGTGCACAGGCGCAGAAGCCTGTAAACACAGCACTCCCTATTCGGCACGCGCGCCCCCTCCGCGCATGCCCAGAAGCTCCTGTGCGCAGGCGCAGAAGCCTGTAAACACAGCACTCCCTATTCGGCACGCCCCCCCTCCGCGCATGCCCAGAAGCTCCTGTGCGCAGGCGCAAAAGCCTGTAAACACAGCACTCCCTATTCGGCATGCGCCCCCTCCGTGCATGCCCAGAAGCCCCTGTGCGCAGGCGCAAAAGCCTGTAAACACAGCATTCCCTATTCGGCATGCGCCCCCCCTCCGCGCATGCCCAGAAGCTCCTGTGCGCAGGCACAAAGCCTGTAAACACAGCATTCCCTATTCGGCATGCGCCCCCCCTCCGTGCATGCCCAGAAGCTCCTGTGCGCAGGCGCAGAAGCCTGTAAACACAGCATTCCCTATTCGGCATGCCCCCCCTCCGTGCATGCCCAGAAGCTCCTGTGCGCAGGCGCAGAAGCCTGTAAACACAGCATTCTCTATTCAGCACGTCCCACCTCCGTGCATGCCCAGAAGCTCCTGTGCGCAGGCGCAAAAGCCTGTAAACACAGCATTCCCTATTCGGCATGCACCCCCCCTCCGTGCATGCCCAGAAGCTCCTGTGCGCAGGCGCAGAAGCCTGTAAACACAGCACTGCCTATTCGGCACGCCCCCCTCCGCGCATGCCCAGAAGCTCCTGTGCACAGGCGCAGAAGCCTGTAAACACAGCACTCCCTATTCGGCATGCGCCCCCCTCCGTGCATGCCCAGAAGCTCCTGTGCGCAGGCGCAGAAGCCTGTAAACACAGCATTCCCTATTCGGCACGCAGGGAGGTTTGGTACGGCGCGGCGTCGGAGCGCACAAGGCCCAAAAGCGGAACATCGTCCAGACACTGTCTGGTGGGCGGGGGAATGCACCCTTTACCCAGATGGCGCCCCACGCAGCGGTGTCCTTTGCCTACCGGTAGGACCGCCCCTGGGCGGGAGGCAGGCTCAGTCTCGCCCCGCAGGCTCCTGACACCACCCAGGTGCAGAAGGAGGTTGGACTGGATGGCCCTTGGAGGTCTCCTCCTATTCTAGGAACCCATTGTTATTATTATCAGAGGCTGAATGGCCATCTGTGAGGAATGCTTTGATTGTGTTTTTCCCTTATGGCAGGAGGTTAGACTGGATGGCCCTTGGAGGTCTCCTTCTACTCTAGGAACCGATAGTTGTTGTTACTATTAGTAGTAGTAGTAGTAGTAGTAGTAGTAGCAGAGGCTGAATGAATATTATCATCATTATTATTATGAATAAATTCAGGGGCTTACTATACTCACATTTACTTGAATTCAGTCTTAAAATATATGGCTCTCACTGGAATAAATTTCCAAATATTTTTGCTTTTATGGCTCTCTGAGTAGTGGGCAGGTAGATCAGTTTGACTTTGCTGTTTTATAAGTAGCTCGCATGCTGAAAAAGTGTGAGCACCCCTGCACTAGATGGTTCAGGTCCAGGCTATTTGGCTGACCGCATCCTCTTGCATGAACCTGCCCGGGCTCGTAGGTCTTCAGGAGAGGCCCTTCTCTTAGTCTCACCTCTATCCCAAGCTCAATTGGTGGGAATGAGAGGACAGGGCCTTCCTTCCTTCCTTCCTTCTCAGTGGTAAATGCCTCTCAACTCTGGAACTCCCTTCTTCTTCCCAGTGAAGCCAGAAAGGCCCGCTCCCTGTTGTCCTTCTTCTCCAGACAGGCTTTAAAACATGAAGGTGTTTAAGACCTAGTCAGGGGGGAGCTGTGGTTTTTAACTTTGGATATGTTTTGATGGTTTTCAACTGTGAATTTTAATATTGTTTGTGTTTAATTCTGTTTTAATGTTTGTATATCTTCAACCAGTGTTTCCCAACCAGTGTGCCGTGAGCGATCCTCAGGTGTGCCGTGGGAAATGGGAACCTCCAAGACCCTTCCTTCCCCCTCCTGCCGAACACTTTTTCTTCTCCACTCGGGCTCCCTTCTTCCCAGCCTCGCTCTGCTCACTTTGCCTCGCTTTGCTCTGGGGCGAATCTGCGCAGTAGCGCCCGCACGGGTCACGTCTTCCTCCCTCCCCCCTCCCCTCCTGAACACGCTCACGCTGCCCCCTCGGATCAAAATGGCGGCAGAAGCGGCAGTGGAGAAGAAAAAGTACGTGTTTGGCAGGAGGGGGAAGAAAGGGCGCGAAGGGGGAGGGGGAGGAAGAGGTCTCTGTCGAAAGCTGGCATGGGCAAACTTGGGCCTTCCAGGTGTTTTGGACTCCAACTCCCACCATTCCTAGCAGCCTCAGGCCCTTTTCCTTTCCCCCTCAGCCACTTAAGCCGGAAAGGGCCTCAGGCTGTTAGGAATGGTGGGAGTTGGAGTCCAAAGCGCCCAGAGGGCCAAAGTTTTCCCATGCCTGTTTGAGGGACCTTAAAGTGGTGAGCCTTTTTCCAACATTGGGATTCTGGATAGAAAACAAACAACAACATAACATAACATTGTTTGAGTCCATAGTGCTCTCTGGGTGTAGGTGAACTACAACTTCCAAACTCAAGGTCAATTCCCAAGCAAACCCTTACAGTACTTTCTGTTGGTAATGAGAGTTCAATATGCCAAGCTTGGTTCAATTCCATTGTTGCTGGATTTCAGGATGCTCTTTGATTGTGTGTTAACTATAAATCCCAGAAACTGTAACTCCCAAATGTCAAGGTCTATTTCCCCCAAACTCCATCTGTGTTCACATTTGGGCATATTGAGTATTCATGCCAAGTTTGGTCCTGAACCAACATTGTTTGAGTCCACAGTGCTCTCTGGATATAGGTGAACTACAACTCCAAAACCCAAGGTCAATAATGCCCACCAAACTCTTATAGTATTTTCTCTTGGTTATGGGAGTTCTGTGTGGGAAGTTTGTGTCTTTCTGGCATTCCTGCCAGGTTATCTATGCTGTGTTCATCAAAACAGGCCCAGGTTTCACACTGAGTGTATAAATACATTTCAAAACATATTAGCTATATGTATTACTGTGTTAGAGTGTCATTTTGTGTTATTTTGGTTGGTGGTGTGCCCCAGGATTTGGTAAGTGTAAAAAAATGTGCCGCGGCTCAAAAAAAGGTTGAAAAACACTGTCTTAAACTACATACTAACGCCTTTATGTCAGGGCTGTCCAACTGCCGGCCCTGCAGGTGTTTTGGACTTAAACTACCACAAATCCGAGCCAGTTTACCAGCTGTTAGGATTTCTGGGAGTTGAAGGCCAAAACACCTGCAGGGCCGGCAGTTGGACAGCCCTGCTTTATGTCAAGTTGCTTTGAGTCCCCTTTGGGGAGATAAAGGAGGGTATAAAAATAATAATAATAATATTATAATGATGAAAGTAATAATAAGCCATCCTTGCCTGACCGAGGAGTCTGGAAGAGCCGTTTCCAGGGCCTCCTTCCTACCCACCTTGTGGCATCCAGGACACGTCCCCATGGAGCTTGCCGCGGGGCCGCCGGGGCTCTTGCTGGTGCTGGCGACAATGTTTTGGATCTTGGTGAGCTCCTGCCTCAGGACCTGCTTTTGGTGGAAGCTGAAGGCCGGGTGGTTGGAGGCCATGGTGAAGAGCAGCAGGAACTCGTCTCCGGTCCGGCCCTCGTTGAGCTGCAGCCCGTAGTTGTGGATGACCGAGTCGATGTGAGTGAGGGTGCGGAAGAGGACCCCGGCCGCCTCCCGGTGCGAGGAGCCCAGCAGGGCCAGCGAGACCAGCAGCTTGCTGCGCACCACCTCATCCGTCAGGTTGGTCAGGCTGCCCAGGTCGGCCGGGTTGTTGGCCTTGATCTCCGAGTCCCGTAGCGAGTGGTAGTCCTTGCGGGCCAGGTCCTCCAGGCAGGCGCCCAGGAAGCGCAGCTCCAGCGGGATGCACAGGTCCAGCAGGCCGCAGAGGAACTCCACCCTCTGCGGGGACGGCAGCTCCGAGAACCAGCGGTACACGCTCCCTCTGCAGCCGCGGGCAGCGCTCCCACCATGCTGGCGGTGGCGGCCGCCCGGGGCAGCGGGAATGGGCCCTTCCCTGGTCAGAGTGCAACCAGAATGTTTTGGGTCTTGGGAGCTTTCCCGCCTCGGACCTGCTTTTGGTGGGAAACTGAAGGCCGGGTGGTTGGAGGCCATGGTGAAAGCAGCAGGAACTTTGCTCCCCGGGGGGGCCCCTCGTTGAGCTGCAGCCCGTAGTTGTGGATGACCGAG